>CM074722.1:472341907-472641907 GCA_037306005.1 Rhinophrynus dorsalis
ATAACCTTTGTTAATGTCCGGGGGAGGGAATTAAAAAAAAAAAAAAACCCTTTTGTATACAATTGCGTGGGGATTGCCTGCAATTAAAACGTCGTTGTTAAGCCAATTCTGGTTGGGAAGGATTTTTTTTTAGGGTCGACTCATACAAACTACTAATTTCTTAACCCTTTGCAGCTGAAGAACACAAGGTGGAATTCAGAACCGCATAGGGTTACCATGCTTGAACACTGAAAATAAAGAACACTTCGGCTTACGAACCAGAATGAACTTTTTGTGGATGATGGAGGCTGGAGCAATACATTACAAATCAATTGTCTATAAATGCAAATCTGAGACACTCACAGGTTCTACATATTTATTTCTGTATGGAGCTGATAAACCATTTTGTGTGGAATGGGAGCCAGCAGTAGGAAAGGAGGTCTTAGCACTTACTAATAGTGAGTGACTCACCAGCATTGGTCCAATAGAGGCACTGAGCACAGCAATGCAGTAGGGCAGGCAGGAACACTGGCATTAATTCGAGGCAGGTACACCTCTCTGATCTGAAGTGCTGAGTTTGAGGGCTTGTTTGACAAGTCACCCTAATACAGCCACAGGACTCACATGCTCCTGTCACAGTAGATAGATACATAGTTGCAAGTTGTGGTCAGCATCGGGAAGCTTGACACTCTTCTCACCACAGAATGTGTAATAGAGGAATGAAATAAAATTTTCCGCTCACTCCTATTCTAGTTTATGTGGAGTTAATTGAGCTTATCAAATACACATCTTTTTAAAGCTATCACAGGCTTTATTTTATTATATACTAAACTTAAATGCACATGCACACGATGATATCATTTTATTTAGAGAATGTATACATACATTTCATAATTTCATGCACTTGAACACTTTCTACACACATTGCACATTTATCATTAGATGTAATATATCAGTAGATGTAATATATCAGTGGATACACCTGTTAGCGACAGTGAGCAATGTGTTACCACATTGTCCAGAAGCTTCCGTTTGGTGGTGATACTAACAGGGAAGACATTTTCACTAGATAAAGTTGGCTCAGGTGTAGGGGTGCATTGAGGCTAGTGAAGGTCAATTTATCAATCTCTGCATCTGAGTTAAAGGGCATTTATCATGTTTTACTAAGTTAGTAAAAAGCCTTGAGCTGCACTGTGGATCCCCAAAATGGCTTCCATCAGCTGCTTGGGGTGTGATAAAACTAAACCCCTCAACTGAAATACAACCCAGAAGTATGTGACTCTCATTAACAAAATTCTGAGTTGTGTATACAGTTCCCATAGACCTGCTGTGTTGGGCTTTCAAGTCAGATACAGAGGGTATATGGGAACAGCATCACCCAGGACAGACACTGATTTACGAGACTTCAGTCATGCAGTTCACCCTCGTCTAGCAGAACCCCTGTTCTTCTCACCATTGGTCCTCTGGGGCTCTCATTGCAGCCCAAATGTCATCGACAGGTCTGTTCCCAAGAGAGCAGAATTGCAGATGGTCTAAAAAGATTAAAGAAAATAAAAGAAAAGGGAGACAACATTGCCTTGTAAAATGATAAATATAATAAAGCACTTGTACAATTCATGCACTCACATGTATTAAATGTTGAAAGACAGATTTATGCCTCCAATCAACTTCACAGAGCATGCAGAGATACTTTATCTGCCCCTGCTCTTGATATTCACCAAACAGATTGCCTCCAAGTGGGACACTGATCTCTCAAGATTGTCCAAATGAATCATCTCTAAATAAAATGCTGCTCCTCCAAAGTGTATAGTATGCAGAATGTATTTATTCAAAAATAGAGATAAATTATATATATATATATATATATATATATATATATATATATATACTGTATAAATATATACAGTAATGTGCAAAAGTTTTAGGCAGGTGTGAAAAAATGCTGTAAAGTAAGAATGCTTTAAAAAATAGACGTTAATATTTATCAATTAACAAAATGCATAGTGAGTGAACAGAAGAAAAATCTAAATCAAATCAATATTTGGTGTGACCACCCTTTGCCTTCAAAACAACATCAGTTCTAGGTACACTTGTACAAAATTCAGGGATTTTGTAGGCATACAGTCAGGTGAATTATTAAACAATTATGCTAATCAGGTGCTAATGATCCTCAATTTAATGTGTAGGTTGAAACACAATCATTAACTGAAATAGAAACAGCTGTGTAGGAGGAATAAAACTGGGTGAGGAACAGCCAAACTCAGCTAACAAGGTGAGGTTGCTAAAGACAGTTTAATGTCAAAAGTTACACCATGGCAAGACTGAGCACAGCAACAAGACACAATGTAGTTATACTGCGTCAGCAAAGTCTGTTCCAGGAAGAACTTTCCGGGCAGACAGGGGTTTCCAGATGTGCTGTCCAAGCTCTTTTAAAGAAGCACAAAGAAAATGGCAACTTTGTGGACCGTGGACGCAGTGGTCGCCAAGGAAAATTAGTGCAGCAGATGAAAGACAGATCATGAATACTTCCCATCACATTCGGAAGATATCCAGCAGTGCCATCAGCTCAGAACTTGCAGAAAACAATGGGACCTTGGTACACCCATCTACTTTCCGGAGAAGTCTGGTCAAAAGTAGTCATCATGGAAGACTTGTGACCAAAAAGCCATACCGCCGACGTGGAAACAAGGACAAGCGACTCAGCTATGCATGAAAACACAGGATCTGGGATGCAGAAAAATGGCAGCAGGTGCTCTGGAAGGATAAGTCAAAATTTTAAATATTTGGCTGTAGCAGAAGACAATTTGTTCACTAAAGGGCTGGAGAGTGGTGTAAGAATGAAGGCAACAGCGAAGCACAGTTGAGGTTCCTTGCAAGTTTGGGGTTGCATTTCTGCACGTGGAGTTGGGGATTTAGTCAGAATTAATGGTATCCGCAATGCTGAGAAGTACAGGCAGATACTTATCCATCATGTAATACCATCAGGGAGGCATCTGTTTGGACACAAATGTATTCTGCAGCTACGACAGCAACATACAGCCAAAGTCATTAAGAACTATCTTCAGCATAAAGAAGAACAAGGAGTCCTGGAAGTGATGGTATGGCCCCCACAGAGCCCTGATTTCAACACCATAGAGTCTGTCTGGGGTTAGATGAAGGGAAAGAAGCAACTGAGGTGCCTAAATCCACATAAGAAATGTGGTTAGTTCTCCAAGATGTTTGGAACGACCTACCTGTCGAGTTCCTTAGCAAACTGTGTGCAAGTGTTCCTAGAAGAATTTATGCTGTTTTGAAGTTACATATGTTTTGTTATATATTTGCTTGAGGGAGGGACCTGCTTTCCCTGGAGGGTTCTTGTATCTCCCTCTGTTCTATTTTTCAAGATCAGGGTTATAGTACTGTCATATGGGTAACTTTGGCTCAGTGTCCCATTTTTTTAACCCTGAGGCTGGGGGTTAGGTTATTGTTGGCTATCACTGTCAGATTCTTATTATATGTGTGCTAACTTGTCTTAAGGCCCGAACAACATTACAGGTTTGTGCCAGTATGGTTTAAAGCTACAGAAGGTTATATCTGTAAAGTGGAGCTGCAGTTGCCAATAGGAATTAGAGATTGCAATGAGACAGAAGCCATGAAATTGCATTATTAAACTGGTCATGAATGTTAATTTCTATAACTTTATTAGCAAATCCTGTATGGAGTTGCCCATTCAAGTCAGTGCTCTGTGCATGTCAGGGTTCTGCTGGACTGCTGCAGCACTGGACGGTACTGGCGATGAGTCTCACTGTAGTGATTTTGATATTAATGTCCAGGTGAGCTTCATTCCCCCTGGCCACTCCTGGCAAAATCACTGACCAGTGGTGATTTGCTGGTAGCTGACAACCCCCAGCCCCCCGAGTTGGGGCGTTCAGCTAACCAGAAACAGTTAGATTTTTTTATATACATATACATATATATACTTCTTTTGATAGGGCCCTTTAGTCAAAGGAAGAGGTGGAATAATTCAGGGGCAATTCATCTGCACCAGGGAACAAACAATTTCAGATATATTAAGCCGTTGAGTACCTGACTGGTGTGCAACGCATTGCAAAGCACTCAAATGGTTAAATGGGCAGTCGGTTTCCCCAAATTACTCCTTTTTTTCTATTGAGCATAATAACGCAGTACATCCTATATAATAGTTCGCTAAAATGTGTGTAACGACGCAGTCATGCACAGTAGAGACTGCCCGTGATGAAGCTGATACAGAGCGGGACTCTACTGTGCATGACTGCCCCGCGACCGTCTGACAGTGGAACTGTGGCCCATGTAACGGGCTCTTCAACTAGTTTTATATAAATCAGTGGTGAGCAATTTTGGGCCCGTCCAGACAACAATGTGAGTTGCAGTTTGGCTGCACCTGGAGAGCCTCACATTGTTCTCCCTGTTATAATCTATATTTTTGTTACTCGCATTTATTTAACATAAATCAGAACGATAGATAGTAGTAGTTCTTATTCAAGGTGCTGTGCTGTTAAAATAGCACTGGGTTCTGGGTACACCCCCAATACACTCTGTGCAGAAACAGTGCATTGCACCCCCTGGTTATTAAAGGGACAACAATATTTCACAATAACAGCAGCTCCAATTAAAGGGATAATAATGTTTCATAATAAACGCAGCCCTAATTAATCATCATAGTATTTGGACTTTGGAGAGTGTTATTTCAATTCTGTCAGAGTTGTAGTTCAAGAGTAATTCAATGATAAAGTATCCCCCTCCCGCCTCTTTTACCGATGTAACACTGTTCAGCCAGATCAGAAGGGAGGTGGCCAGGTAGATTGCAGAGAGGGACAATCTTCAATTAAGATAAGGGAAAAACCTGAAAAACTTGTCAAGGGGGGTAGGGCTTTAATTGTTCTCAAAGGAAGAAGATTGTCCCCTGCTGTTATCTGTCTGGTCTATGGACTGGATTCCACATCTGAGAAGAGATGGCTTACACTAGGTAAAAGGGACAGGAGGGGAAACTTTGCTTGCAAATATCTCTCAAACCCTAAAGGTTTGAGAGATAAGACTTATATCATTCTTCATGTTTTAAATGCCTACAAAATAAAATAAAGATAAAATTTAGTATTACTATCCCTTTAATCTTCATAGTATTTGGGCCATGGAGAGTGTTATTTCAATACTGTAGTTCAAGAGTAATTGAATGATAAAGTATCTCCCTCCTGCCCCTTTTACTGATGTAACACTGCTCACCTCAGAGCATCAAGACTGTCCAGATGGATCGAAGAGAGGGACAATCTTCAGTGGTCATAAGGAAAAACCTGAAAAACCTGATGAGGGGGGCAGGGTTCTCCTTATGCTCACAGTAAGAAGATTGTCCCTTGCTGTGAGCTGTCCGGTTATGAGGCCAGATTCCACATCTGAGTGGAGGTGGCTTACACTAGGTAAAAGGGGTGGGAGGGGGATACTTTATCATTCAATTACTCCTGAACTATAACTCTGACAGCATTGAAATAACACTCTCTATGGCTCAAATACTATGAAGATTAATTGAGGTTGCTGTTTTTGTGAAACATTAGTGATAAAGGTTATTTTTTATAACATTATACTTCAGTTAGAGATATGCAGTGCATGTATTATGAACTGTTTTATGACATATGTTTTTCACAGAAATCAGAATGAGATGGCAGTTTCTCTATAAGACGTTGTGCTATTAAATCGCATTGGTTTTAGTGTATGTCCCCAATAGCCTCTGAACAGGAGCAGGTGACTGGTGGCCCAACACCCCTCTCGTTATCTCCTGCTGTTTCTACAAGTATAAATTAGTAGACTGTTAAGTCATTGACATTGGGGATCTTAACAATGTTTGACCACTGTGTGATGATGCAGTGATACCATAGTCATTTAGAGTGAGGGAACAATGAACTCTATCACCAACTCATAAGGATTATGTTCCAGTAGCTTGTTGGGATGTTGGGATGTCACTTCTCTATCACATGGGAACTGCAGAAAAGAGTATGGTACAGCACAAGGGTGAGCAAACTGTGGGGGCTGCCCCCAGGGGACAACCAAAGCACTGGTTTGGGGGCTTGCAATCTCATATATTCTACAGACTGTCCATGCATGAGGCTTTTATGTATACAGATAGGGAGCCCCATAACATTTGGTAACAAGAGGAAGAATAGGGGTGAGTCATTCTTATTTATTTGATCAATACTAGCAGTGCACAAATCATGTTTCATTTAGGTTTCATGGAATTGTAGGGTTCCCTAAAGAAGTACATGGGGCTCCACAAAACAAATTGAAAAAAAATTCACAGCACTGACAAATGCAAGTAATGGTAGACAGTGGGCTGAGATACAAATAGTATACATGCATTTCTCTGACTACCAGTGGACAGTGGAACAAGGCTGGGGTGTCAGACAGTGTATGTGTTGGTCTGTGACTACCAGGAGACAGTGGAACAAGGCTGGGGTGTCAGACAGTGTATGTGTGGTTACCAAAGGACAGTGGAACAAGGCTGGGGTGTCAGACCGTCTATGTGTTCGTCTGTGACTACCAGGAGACAGTGGAACAAGGCTGGGGTGTCAGACAGTCTATGTGTGATTACCAGGGGACAGTGGAACAAGGCTGGGGTGTCAGACAGTCTATGTGTTGGTCTGTGACTACCAGGGGACAGTGGAACAAGGCTGGGGTGTCAGACAGTCTATGTGTTGGTCTGTAACTACCAGGGGACAGTGGAACAAGGCTGGGGTGTCAGACAGTGTATGTGTGGTTACCAAGGGACAGTGGAAAAAGGCTGGGGTGTCAGACAGTCTATGTGTTGGTCTGTGACTACCAAGGGACAGTGGAACACAGCTGGGATGTCAGACAGTGTATGAGTTGGTCTGTGTCTTCTAGTGTACAGTGGAACTAGGCCAGAGTGTCAGACAGTGTTTGTGTGTTTCAATGACATACAGCAGGCAATTGTGCAAGGGCTTGGGGTTCAGACAGTGTATGTGTAGTTCTGTAGTTACCTGTGGACAATGGAACAAGGCAGGGTGGTAAACATTGTTTGTGTGGTTCTGTTACCATCACTGGACAGTAAAACAAAGCTGGAGTATGAGAAAGTGTATGTGTTACTCTGTTACTACCAGGTGAGCTTAAAATAGCCTTTATTAGCAATGTTCAATTAGTTACATATGTGTATAGTCAGTAGAACAGCAAGGACTATATTTTGGCTACTATAGTAAATGCGCATTAAACCCTGATTTTTACGAACAAGGAACCCATGACTTGCTACAAATAAAACAATGGGGTTTAGTGTCATATATTTTGGGCAAAGATTTGAAAGCTTGCCTGCCCCTTCAAGACACCCCAGCTTAAGGCAAGTCTCTATCTGCCTATAATATGTGAACATGTATTTTACATAATGTGAACATAACCAATCCGCCACTTCTGAGAGGTAATAGAAGTCTTATGAAGCTAGTCACCATATGTTTAATTATTGGAGGGCGACTTTCTACTAAGTGACAGTTCTGCTTTAATCTTAGCAATGAATAAATGAAGGACGCTGTGCCAGTTATTATTATTATTGTAGTATATTTAGTGTTGCCACCCAGCCGGTATTTTACCGGCAGGCCGGTAAAAAATTGGCTTCTTTCCAATGTTAAGTCTATGGAGGGAATGCCTTGGCCGGTATTTTTTTAAAGAAAAGGTGGCAACCCTAGTATATTACTGGAGATCTTCTTGTTACTTCAGACTTTAATAATTCTGGGCCAAACCAATTGCACTTTAGTGGTCAAATAAATTCCTTGTTGATTTAAGTGCAATATTTAACCCCTGGAATGCTAGAAAAGGCTCCAGTGCATTGCTTCTCATTGCACTAGAAACCTCTCAAATGTTCCAGGGTTAAATTCCCAAATTAAAGGGTTATTAATGTCCCAATATAATTTCATATGATTTTGTAGATATTAAAGGGATAGTAATACTTCAGTATTACAAATCCCTATATTAAAACCCTAGTAAAAAAAAAACGTATTGCCCCCAGTGTCATCTCTCAAACCTTTATGGTTTGAGAGATGATCGCTTCTAAAGTTGCCCTCTCTCTCCCCCTTCCCCGTAGTTAGCATTTTAGCTGACTCAGGGAAATCCGGTCAGAGATCATCAGGCAGCTCTGCAGAAGAGCCGCGATCTCGTTAACTAAAAAAAAAACTTTCACTAAAACAGTCTTCTATGTGTGCTTGCAAGCCAAGCACACGTAGAAGACCATTTCAGTGAAAGTTTTTTTTTAGTTAACGTGATCCGGCTGTGCTGGAGAGCCACCTGAAAGTCGTACGACTCTCTTCCCTGCAGTCAGCTAGAATGCTGACTACGGGGAAGGGGGAGGGAGAGGGCAACTTTAGAAGCATTCATTTCTCAAACCATAAAGGTCTGAGAGATGACACTGGGGGCAAAACATTTTTTTTACTAGGGCTTTAATATAGGGATTTGTAATACTGAAGTATTACTATCCCTTTAAAAAAATAAATTATCTAGAGCAAGTCCCATCTCCCAAACATTTATATTTTTAGAGTTATAACATTTTAAAGTTCCCCCCTTCTCCCCTTTCATTGATGTCAGAAGTAAAGCTAACAGAAGGAGATTTGAGTCAGGCGACCCAATGGCGGTTCTTCAGCAGAGCCGAAATACCACAATCTGAAAAAGAAATACTTCATTGGAAAGGTCTGCAAAGTGTGCTTGCAAACCAGGAACACTTTGTAGACCTTTCCAATGAAGTATTCCTTTTTAGATTGTGGAATTTCGGCTCTGCTGAAGAACCGCCGGCTGGTCCCAGGACAGGATCTCCTGCTGTCAGCTATACAGCTGATGTCAGTGCAAGGGGAAGAAGGGATGAACTTTAAAATGTTATATCTCTAAAAATACAAATGTTTTAGAAATGGGACTTGCTCCAGATAATTTATTTTTTTAATATCTACAAAATAACCTGAAATTATAATGGGACATTACTAACCCTTTAAATCAATGGTAATTTTATGATTCTACTTTTTCTTTTGCCGTATGGCTCAGTTGTTTTGCTCCAGGATTAATCCAGTTCTTAACGCTTTGAGTGCCAGAGAGGTACCTCTTTGACACTCAAAGGCTCAAAGCATTTAGTGGAAAGGAACGTCCTAGACACAATGGCCGTAACAGACAAGTGTTCAGGTCACCGTTGTGGTTGAACTTGCATATGAAATAGTTGGTTCAAAAATGTTCCCTTTTAAATTCCTCTGTGAAAAGCAGAGCTCTCTCTGAAATGAAACCGGATAGGTGTTCTTACACACTCGGTTCTCTTTCATTTGCAACTTCAGTTTCAAATGCCTTTTTAGAAGGCACAAGAATACCCAAAGCAGCGCCTACAGTAAAATCTTTGTGCTTGTTGTAACACTATCGGTTGGGTTCCGATCTCGCTTGAGTAACACAGGCACAGGTTGAATCTGGTGGCTGGACGCGTTGCTGGCTCAGAACTGAATACAGGAGCAGTTTATGACCAAAGTGTGAGCACAAGGCAACTGCAGAATGGACAATAGAGCTGGGCCGACCAGACTGGCTAGTACTTAGAGACAATAATGCACATGTCAAGGGCAAATTGAGAGGGGGTTTCCAGTTACCCACAAACCACCAGGCCTATCACCTTCAGTCTAACAATGGGAATTTTAGTTCAACAACAGTTGGAGAACTGAACATTACACACTGGTTAATGTTCAAGTGTTTGCACTCATGAGCATCCACAGGGAGGGGCAAGAGGGGGTCCTTGCCCCCACCCCTGCACTTGCCCACCCTGCAGGTCGGGTTGGGCTGGGGGACATATTATGGCTTTGCTCCCACCCCCCAAAAAAGTTCTGTGGACACCCTTGTTTGCAATGAATCGTGCATACAGTATTACATAAAGCAAATTATTTGTATTGTTAATTTAAGCTTATTTTAATTTTTGAAAACACCTCTCTGAAAATAATATGTGTGCCCCACGGCCAATTCTTGTTGTCTATTTAAAGGAGCGGTAGGGTGTTGTCTGACAAGTAAAACCAGAGTTTTCCTACTGATGGGAGATTGTTCATTCAAACATTATTACAGATCAGTCATATACGTTTTAAGTAAAATCTCCAACTGGTGTCCAAAAGGCATTTTTAAAATGCACTCTATGGGACACCTTGAGTCATTGATTGTACCTCTACCTCTCAATAATAAGTGTTTGGAACAGCACCTGCTAGTGATCACTATAGACAACTGGAGTTTTATTAATAAATAATAGTTTGAGCTGTAATCATTTTTGAATGAAAATTCTCCCAGCAGTGGAAGAATAATTATTTTCCTCAGAGTGACAATAATTACTATAATTAACCCTTTCTAATCCTTTAACTCTTAACAGACGAGGACATAACCCACTGTGTGCCAGAGGGGTATGGAATGTATGGCTTTACAATGCATTACCAATCCCTCTGTCATTCAGTGGGCTAAGGATATACATAATTAGATTTCCCATTAAAGGGACAGCAACATTTAATATGTAAAAAAAATATGTTGTAGGGTTTATACCCCCTGATTAAAACAAGGGTACTCTCACTGCTGAGAGATGTTTTATTCAAATGTTATCACAGCGCAAACTTGGATTTTTTAGGTGCAGTACTGCACAGTTAATATATTATTTTTATACTGACATTGCAACAATATATAAACTGACAAATACATTAGTCAAGTTAGTATATAAACTGGACATTACAGCAATACATAAACTGATAACTATACTAGCTAAATAAACTTATAAATACACTGGTCAAAGCAGTATACACACTGAATATTACAGCAATATATACATGGGAATACAAAGTCCATATATACACAGATAAATACACTGGTCAAATTAGTATATAAACTGGACATTACAACAATATATAAACTGGGTAATACACCATCCAAATTACTGCATAAACCAGACATTACATCAATATAAAAACACTGGTAAATACACTATTCAAAAGGGTATATAAGCTGGACATTACAGCAATGTATAAACTGGTAAATACATGGGTTAAATTAGTTTATAAAATGGACATACCAGCAATATATAATGAGAAACAAATTAGCCAAGCAATATACCAACTGGATTTTACAGTAACACATAAAATGGCAAACAGATTGGCCACCTTAGTATATAAACTGGACATTACAGCAATACATAAACTGGTAAATACACAAATTAGATTATAAACTGGATATAACAGTGTTATATAATGGTAAATAATTGAATCAAGCTAGTAAACAAACTGGACATAAGAGCAACATATAATCTGATAAATATGGCCAAATTAGTATATAAACTGGACATTACAGCACTAAATAAACTGGGAATTACACTAGCTAAATTAGTATATAAGCTGGACATTACAGGACTAAATAAACTGGGAATTACACTAGCTAAATTAGTATATAAACTGGACATTACAGCAATAAATAAACTGGGAATTACACTGCTAAATTAGTATATAAACTGGACATTACAGTACTAAATAAACTGGGAATTACACTAGTTAAATTAGTATATAAACTGGACATTACAGCAATAAATAAACTGGGAATTACACTAGTTAAATTAGTATATAAACTGGACGTTACAGCAATATATAAACTGGGAATTACATTAGTTAAATTAGTATATAAACTGGACGTTACAGCAATGTATAAACCGGGAATTACGCTAGCTAAATTAGTATATAAACTGGACATTACAGCACTAAATAAACTGGGAATTACGCTACCTAAATTAGTATATAAACTGGACATTACAGCAATAAATAAACTGGGAATTACGCTACCTAAATTAGTATATAAACTGGACATTACAGCAATAAATAAACTGGGAATGATGCTAGCTAAATTAGTATATAAACTGGACATTACAGCACTAAATAAACTGGGAATTATGCTAGCTAAATTAGTATATAAACTGGATGTTACAGCAATTTATAAACTGGGAATTACGCTAGCTAAATTAGTATATAAACTAGATGTTATAGAAATATATAAACTGGTGATGACACTGTCCAAATCAGTATATAAACTGGACATTACAGCAGTACATAAAATGGTAAATTAACTGGCCAAATCCTACGTAATAATTCGCTAAAACGTGTGTAACGCCGCCACATGCACAGTAGACCCTGCTGCGCGTGCTGCAGTCATGCGCAGTAGAGACTGCCCGCGCCGCGGCTGATACAGAGCTGGGCGCTCCGAAGGAGCGTCCAGCTCTGTATCAGCCACGGCGCGGGCAGTCTCCACTGCGCGTGACTGCCCCGCGACCTGGTGGCTGTGACACTGTGGCCCGTGTAACGGGCTGTTCAACTAGTTAGTATATAAATTGGACATAAGAGTAGTATAAAAACACCAATGTATAAAGCAGATATTGCAACAATATATAAACTGTGAGAAAGGGATGTTCTGAAGGAAAAAAAACACTGAAAATTAATTACTAAATAGCATTTAAAAGAAAGAAAAACAACATCTATTTTTGATGCAATCCTATATCATCAAGCACAGCTACAAAGAAGCTGCCTGTGTGAGCATAGCATTATGGGAGATATATATACCTGCATTCTTATGGTTTGCATTGTAGATTCTCCTAACAATGACTTGCCCATCTCAACCTCAACTCTCAAATGGTTAAACCTGACAAGTGTTTTTGTTTATTCTTATTCTGGCATATGTATAAAGAAATTCTGAGACAAATCCATGGCACCATAAAGGTTTGAGAGATAGGACTTTTTACAAATATGTTATTTTTGTAAAATCGAACATATAACATCAGCTTTATTTTGGGCATTACTAACCCTTTAAAAACATGATCTGAATCAATGGGATTTGGGGGAATTAGTATTCTTCCCCATGGAGTAAAAATACACATTTGCCACAATGAAACACAGGAATTTTGGAGCAAACCAACAGCATCACAGGGGTTAAATAAAAATTCAGCATTTCTAATAGACTTAAAAGGGGTTTTAATCATCTGCTAGCAAGGTCTCCGGCGCAATTCTTTGCAATGTATTGTAGATCATTGTGATCTTCAAAAGGTTAAATGCCCCATTTATGCTAACAGTATGTGAATTTGCATTTGTTCCCCATAATGCAGTTGGTTTTCTCCAGAATTGCTCCATGTATGTGTTTGTATAGATGCCTCATTGTCTCAGAAGGCAGTTTCATGTAAAACATCTCTCAATAGCCTCTCCACTAATCCAATAAAGTGGCACAACATCAAACAATGCAGAGCTCCGCTGTGCGCATAAACCTGACCATGACAGCTAGGCCTGTTCACCCCCCCCACACACACACACACACACACACACACACACACTGCTCCGGGGGGTCCAGGACCTCCCTGCAGTGCAGCAGTTAGGAAAATGTTTGTCTTTTACTTACAAAAAGGGTCAGAGACTCATGATACCAATTAGGATGAATTGTGAAGAGGGGTCTTTTCATCACAGATCCCTCCACGTTCGCCTAATGGAGGGATCTCTCATGAGTGACAGCTGCATTTTATATACCCTTTTTTTATATATATTGTTTTGCAACAAAGCTAGCTGTAATTCTATTGGGGTGTCTAATGAATTAAAGCAACAATTTTGGTAAAATTCAAGTTGCTTTGAGTGCCAGGGGGTGTGCAATGCATTGCATACCCCTCCGGCACTCAAAGAGTTAACGATCATGTTGTAACACTTTGATGTATACATGTAACAGTTTCTATACTTTGATTGATCGTAACTCTTTGACCACCACGGAATTGTCCAATTCAATACTAATCCTTGCACTCAAAGTTAAAGGGGAACATTCACATAAAAAAAACTTTTGTGCATGGGCTTTAATCAGCAAAACTAGATTAGCGTTGTTTGTGGGTTTTTTTAAATTTCACTCACCCACTATTTAAGACAGAGGCGTAACTAGAAGCCACCGGGCCCTGGTGTAAGAACTGCCATGGGCTCCCCCCGACGACACTGCCCCCCTCAACCACATTGGCCCCCCATTGGACATCTCCACTGGCCCCCTCCACATTGTCCCCATCTCCACATTGGCTCCACATTGCCCCCCATCTCCACATTGCCCCCAATCTCCACATTGCAATCTCCACATTGCCCCCAATCTCCACATTGCCACCACATTGCCCCCCATCTCCACATTGCCCCCATCTCCACATTGCCACCACATTGCCCCCCATCTCCACATTGCCACCACATTGCCCCCCATCTCCACATTGCCCCCATCTCCACATTGCCCCCAATCTCCCCATTGCAATCTCCACATTGTCCCCAATCTCCACATTGTTACTACATTGCCCCCCATCTCCACATTGCCCCCATCTCCACATTGCCCCCAATCTCCACATTGCAATCTCCACATTGCCCCCAATCTCCCCATTGCAATCTCCACATTGCCCCCAATCTCCACATTGCTACTACATTGCCCCCCATCTCCACATTGCCACCACACTGCCCCCCATCTCCACTTTGCCCCCAATGTCCACATTGCACCCCATCTCCACATTGCCACCATGCTGCCCTCCATCTCCACATTGCCAATCTCCTACCTCCCTAGTGGTCCAGTGGCGTGTCAGGAGAGGTCTGTGCCTCCTTCCGCACAGACCTCTATGCAGATGGAGCTCCAGTGCGGTCCTCTTGCAATGCAGAGCGCTGCGAGATGATGAGGGAGATTAGGTTTCAGAATGTTGCGGGCGCCAGGCGGTGGGATTGCAGAGCCCCTGGAGTGACGGTCCCGGTCCCAGGTGCGACCCCTGAGACCCCCATTGTTACGCCACTGATTTAAGATATGGGGACTTGAAATGTGCCACTTCTGCATTGTGCAGTACCCTGTATGTGCGGCACAATGCCTCAGGACTTCCCACCTCCCTCCCAGCTGCCCCAGGGAGCGGGTTCACGTTTCCCTTTGCGGTGGCATTTATGTAGGCAAGCTCCGTTTACCATGCTACTGAGCTTGCCAGATACTTCAGGAAATGCAAGATGTATAGTTCAGGGGTATCTGTCTGCATCTTGATTCTAATAAAACGGTGATTTTATCCATCGCTCACTTTGTGTCTCAAGAGTACAATTCAATTTCTGCTTTATCTCCTGAACTATACATCTGCTAGAATTTTGGTTAACATGTTGCATAGTTGTGAATGACATTTTTAAATATATAAAGAAAATTCAAGGTGATAGTTCCACTTTAATAAAATGCTCAGGTCTGTATTATGCAAAACAGCTCTTATCGGCCACTAGAGAAGTCAGAAGACTGACCCCTTCAGCTAGAATGCAACCTGTAAGTATGAAGTTCTCAGCAAAAAAAAAACTCCTGTGTTGTGAGAGCAGTCCCCATTACCCTGCTGTGTCAGGCTTTCAGACCTGAAGCAGAGGGTCTAAGGAGAACTACATCACACAGGACAAGAATCTGACCTGCCGGAAATCAGTCTCACAGTTCAATGTCTTCTCCCAGGAGCAACGAGGGAACCCTGAGGTCCTTTTTTCACCCCATTCTGCTGCCTCGTCAGTCCGCTGGGTCTCACAATACAATTCCGCCTTCATCAGCAGATCTGCTCCATGGAGATCACACCTGCCAATGCAGCATTATTGTAGTGATAGTTACCCTTTAAGTTATGTCAAACATTTGTGAATTTTTACTTTTATTTTTAATATTATTATTATTCATTTATAAAGCACCTGCATATCCTGCAGCTCCATACAATTAGGGAATACTCTGAATGATGGAGAGGACCCTGTTCTCAAGAGCTTACAATCGAGTGGGATGACATATATAGATGTTAATATTAAAGGGATAGTAATGCTTAAAATGTAAAAAAAATATGTTGTAGGGTTTATCCCCCTGAGTAAAACAAGAGTACTCCCACTGCTGAAAGGTGTTTCATTCAATAGTTATTAATTTTCAAAGTTGAATTTTTTAGGTGCAATATCACAGAGGCCTGAAATTGTACAGTGGCGCTGTTGATACACCATCCTATGGAGATTTATGGTCCCGGGACCAGAGCTGTCCATAGGATTGTGTAGCAACAGCGCCACTGTACAATTTCAGGCCACTGTGATATTGCACCTTAAAAATTCAACTTTGAAAATTAATAACTTTTGAATGAAACATCTTTCAGCAGTGGAAGTACTCGTGTTTTACTCAGGGGGATGAACCCTACAACATATTTTTTTTTACATTTTAAGTATTACTATCCCTTTAAAAATTGAACTTCCATATACTAGAAAAATGTATTTTAGTATGTGTTATTTTAACCCTTTGAGTGCCAAAGGGGCGTCCATCGCTGGACACCCTATCTTTCACTCAAAGGGTTAAGTTCTATCAAGGTAAGGGTGATGGGAACTGTAGTCCAACAACAATTGGAGATTTGCGGGTTACCTTCCCCCTGTTATAGTCATGTGCACAACCACAGCAACCAGTTCTCATTATTGGGGGTCTCAATGCTTTGTCTGTCACATGCACAAGAAAAGTGGAGCAATTCTGGAGCAAATCCAGTTCACCATAGTCAGCAAGCAGAATGTCCAGTTGATTAGATTGAGGCAACTAAGCCCTTGAATACTACAGTCAGGGCTGTATTTACATCCCAGGCGCACCCAGGAAAGGCACTCTAGGTGCCCTTAGCTCCGTCCCTGACCTACCTTCTACTCCCAAGTCCTCACATGACCCCCACCCCAGTCCCATCCACTGTTTCCTGACACAGAAAATACCCTCTGCCCATAACAAGCAAGAATGAAAACCCTTTAACCCCTTGGTTACATAGTTACATAGTAATTTAGGTTGAAAAAAGACTTGCGTCCATCCAGTTCAACCCTTTTCCTATTCCTGTTTACCATCGCTGACCCAAAAGAAGGCATCTGACTCCAAATGGCAATCAGACTTCTCCCTGGATCAACAAGCCCTAACTAAATATTAATCCCAATACTAACGTGCATAGCCCTCTATATTATGCTCTTTTAAATAAGTATCCAGGCCCCTTTTAAAGGCATCTAATGTATTTGATAGCACCACCTCCTCCGGAAGTGCATTCCATACCTTTATTGTCCTTACTGTAAAGAAACCCTTCCGCTGTTGTAGATGAAATCTCCTTTCCTCAAGTCTAAGCGGGTGGCCCCTTGTCCTGTGTACTGTTCTGTTAATGAACAGGTCTTTTGAAAGCCCTTTATATGGGCCTTGAACATATTTATATAGTGTTATCATATCCCCTCTAAGACGCCGTTTCTCTAATGTGTACAAGTTTAACTTTTCTAGCCTTTCTTCATAACTAAAACTTTCCATTCCCCTTACTAGTTTTGTAGCCCTCCTCTGCACTCTCTCTAGTTCCATAATGTCCTTCTTCAGAAAGGATGCCCAGAATTGAACAGCATATTCTAGGTGGGGTCTTACCATGGACCTGTAAAGAGGCATAATTATATCTTCCTCCCTTGAGTCAATACCCCTTTTAATACATGCCAATATCTTATTGGCCTTTGCAGCTGCCAGCTGGCACTGCATGCTACTGCTAAGTCTATTGTCTACCATTACTCCTAAATCCTTTTCATTAGTAGATTTCCCCAGAGAAACACCATTTAAACTACATGTTGCATTTTTATTATTATACCCAAAATGCATAACTTTACACTTGTCTATATTGAGTCTCATTTGCCATTTGCCATGGTTGCTAAAGAGATCTCCAATGCATTGTTCCGCAATGAACTGGAGATCTCTCTAGCATGCAAGGGATAAAAAAAATAGCCTGTAAATGGTATAAAATTGGTGTAGGGACATTGAGATTGCCCTGGCCACACCCACAAATAGAATGTGGGTGTGACCAGCATCGCTGAAGCTTCCCTCAAAATATGGAGCTCTAAGCAATTGACTGCTCTGCCAATTGGGAAATCTGATCCTGACTACAGAGATCTCAAACACATTGCTGGACACCTCTCTACTATTCACAGGGTTAAATTCTCCACTTCAATTAATTTTTATTTGTCTCCCATTATGTATTTGGTTTGTCCCGAAATGACTCCTCTTTTGGTTTGTGCATATGGCCCCTAGTGTATTAATCAGCAATGCAATTGGTCACTTCCTTGGCATACAATGGGTCAAATAAGATGTGGACTAAAAGGCAGAAGTGAATGGAAATGTGATTTATTGGGAGCATCTAACTACAGTACAGGCTTTCAGGTCAGTCTGAATGATTGATTGGTCGGCTGTTTGATTGATTGATGAGAGCTAGTGCTGGCAGAATGTCAGTCACAGACAGAGCAGGTGCTTGGGAAATGACAGCATTGTTCTTGTGCTCCTAATGGAATGTGGTTCCGGTTACCAGCAGCACTGGCCTATGAAGATGTTCTCACCATAATCACCCGTTCCCCACGAGACAGTGGCCATACATAATACATAAGCACTTATCAAATGTCAGTAACTACATGCAGGTACAAAGAAAATACATTCTTTTACAGAACATAAGGCATCCAACAAGATCATATTGTTAGGGAGAATACCATGTTCCTTAAATCACAGATTATAAAACTGAATCACGTCAGATATTAGTAAGAATAATGTTATCAGACAGGATAAGGCAAGGGTGGGGAAACTGAGGCTCTTTAGCTATCATTGACTGGCAGGGGATGATGGGAGTTATAGTACACAACAGATGGAGGGTCTCAGGTTGCCCACCTGACCCTGGCATCAAGTCTTGTTCAAGTGGGTGACTTTTTCTCCTCCTGTAACACAACCCAATACAGCATGCTGTGAACTGGATGTGTTCATGAGTTGAGCAGATCCACATTCCAGCCTTTCAGATATGTACTTTCTGTAGTGGACCCCCATAGGTTGTTCAGACTTACAACTTACAGCAGTGGAAGGGATTCTTTACGGTAAGGACAATAAAGATATGGAATTCACTTCCTGAGGAGGTGATGCTGTTGAATACATTAGATGCCTTTAAAAAGGGCCTGGGTACTTTTTTTTTTAAAGAGCAGAATATAGAGGGTCGTGTATGTTAGCATTGGGATTAATATTTAGTTAGATGCAAGCAGAAATCTGATTTCCATTTGGAGTCAAGAAGGAATTTTTCCCCCAATGAAAGCAGATTTTGAAATTGCTGAAATAAGGTTTTTTTTTGGCTTCTTTTGGATCAACAGCTGTAAACAAAAATAGGAAAAGGGTTGAACTTGATGGTCCCAAGTCTTTTTTTCAACCTACCTACTCTGGTACTATGTAATAATAAACTACTATGTAACTATGTAATAATAAACTACTCTGGTACTATGTAATAATAAACTACTATGTAACTATGTAATAATAAACTACTATGTAACTATGTAATAATAAACTACTATGGTTTTATGTAATAATAAACTACTATGTAACTATGTAATAATAAACTACTATTTAACTATGTAACACTGGAAGATTCAATGCTACAACCATTTGATCTTTTTACTATGAATTTCTCAAAAATAAAAAATGTCAAATCTCTCACTCACTTAAACTGGGCTTTTAACCCCTTGAATGCCAGATCCGTCTCTAATGCATTGCTTTACAGTGCATCAGAGACCTCTCCAGCATTCAAGGGGTTAACATCATTGGAGATTTTTATTAGTCCCTAAGGTGCAATTGGCTTGCTCCAGAATTGCTCCTCTTTTCTGTTACCCATAAGTCCCCCTTGGACTCATGTCACAAGAGCAATCAGATCTAGTTTATGGGCATATGAGGTGCATCGATCTGTCAGGTCTTGGCCCAAGCACCTCCCTATTCCTTTACACTACGCATCCCCGTTGGGAGTTCTATTTAAGTGAACTGGCAAATAGGAAGTGAGAATATCATGTGACCGCTGCCTTGCACTTTGATCAAACAGGGGTCACCCTCATGGGCCCCTTTCTGATCCTAGAGTGACCCCCTTCCCTAAAACACCCTCTTGACACATAAATCTGACCACCAATTAACCCCTTCATTGCCAGATAAGCTCATATTAGCCACACTGGAAACATGGGTTAATCTGTAAAGAAGAAAAACAAGCTTCAGTTTTATTCATTGATAAATTGAAATGTAGGGGGTGAAAAACATTAACCCCTACCCCCTAATCTCTCCATCCTGATAAAATCTGGATGGAGAGTGTTTTAGCCAAGTGGCTCCAAAAGGGACTGACAGCGCAGGCGCACGGATGTCACTGTGACGAGATGTCCGTGCTTCCTGCTCCTGTGAGCATCGGAAAAACTGCAAAATCTTTGGAACCAGGTAATATTTCTGGCGATTAGCGCTACTAAGCAGCTAGTCACCAGATGAAGACTGAATACATGTAAAGTTATTGCGGGGTGGTAGTTCCCCTTTAAAGAAAGTTAAAGGGATTGTAACGTCTCTTCAAAAATCTTTCGTCGAGTCTTCTGTATATTAATAGTAACATATTGCTCTATGTCTAATTTATTACTTGTGTGTAGTTGAAAAGTTATTCAGTGCTAAAGGTCCCCTGCCCACCCTTTCTTGCCATGTCACTCAGAAGTTGCAGTCTGGTCAGGACGGATGTGGTGAGGGACAAACTTCAGAAAGCAAAGGGAAATCCTGCTCTCCTTTGTCAAGGGGGCAGGATTTCCCTTATACTTACTGAAGTTTGTCCCTCTGTGCAGCCGTCGAGTCACACAACCAGATTTGAGATTCAGAGGGAGGTGTCCAGAAAGGGGCAGGCGGGGGGGGATCTTTAGCCCTGAATAACTTTTGAACTACAAACAAGTAAGAAATTAGACATAGGGCAATCTGTTACTATTAATATACAGAAGACTCTGCGAAAGACTATGCTTTTATTAGGTTTAAGAGATGCTCATAAAGGTATGGCTTACCTGTATCAATGTACATGAGCTTAAAGGGACAGTAATACTTGAATTAAAATTGAGGTTTGAGTCTTCTTTACAATTTTTTAACACATCCTATATAATAATTCGCTAAATCGTATGTAACGCTGTGACATGCGCAGTACACACTGCTGCGCTTGCTACAGTCATGCTCAGTAGAGACTGCCTGCGCCGCTGCTGATACGGAGCTGGGCACTCTGAAGGAGCGTCCAGCTCTGTATCAGCCACGGCGCGTGCAGTCTCTACTGCGCGTGACTGCCCCACGACCGGGTGTTCAACTAGTAGTGCTATATTCCAACACTTGAAGTTTTGTCATAAAAAAGCAATTCAATTGGAAAGTATCCCCCTCCCACCCCTTCTGGCCTCCTCCCATCAGATCTGTAATCCGGTCGTGGGACAATCTTCACACAGTAAGTAGAAGGAAAACCCTGCCACCGTTGACGAAGGAGAACAGGATTTTCCTTTTGCTTACTGAAGATTGTCCCTCACTGTGCTCCATCCAGACCAGACTGAGAGGTAGAGTGATACAGGGGAAAGGGGTGGGAGGGGGATCCTTTCCGATGGAATTGAGCTTGAACTACAAAACTGTAAGTGTTGAAATATATCGGACCTTAACTTTAATTCAAGTATCACTAACCCTTTAAATGTATATAATGGGAAGGAATGACTAGACCAGAAGAACACTAACGTCTGTATATATCCATTTATCCATATATCTGTGAATGTTACAACAAACCTTTGTATTTTAACCTTAATTTTCCCTTAACCCTTTGAGTGCCAGAGGGGTACGCAGCACTTTCTATATGCATAACCCTCTGACACCCAAAGAGTTAACATTCACACAAAAGTACCGCTAATGGTGGTCTTTCCCAGCACATCAGTCCTCTAATGTTCCACTAGCTGCTGTTAACTGAGAATTCACTGAATTATTCAGAGATTGTCATGGAATCAGTTTGTCCCAAACATAGTAATGGCTGGGCTGGCGACCGTAATCTAAGACACAGCCGAGGTATGATCCGCCATTCAGTCCTATGTATTACACTAGTAACATTCACAGGGTATTTATACATTTTATTTTCTTGATTCGGATCCTCTTTATGTCAGTCTTAGCTATAGGAATTTATTATAAAAAGAGTTTCCTTATTTTATTTCTGTACGATCTATTAGAAAGCCAATAGTGTGATGATGTTAAAGGAGTTTGCAACATCTCCTAATAATAATCATGCTCTTATCTTATTATGGCCAAGGAATCCTAATGGCCCCTATGAATGTTGCCTTTGTGTATCTGTTTAATAGTTAACATCTTCATTCAGTCCTGGGTGACATGTTCATGGAGGACGACATGACAGTTGCTAGCAGGACTGCCGAAGACAAACTCTACCAACTGTACTGGTCCTTTAATGGTTATAGGGATATTATTACTTCATTATTACTACCCCCCATGTTGTAGCCCTTCAAATTCTGAATTCAACGATACCAGTGGCATCTCTCAGACCTTTATGGTTTGAGAGATATCCGCTTTCAAAGTTCCCTCTCCCCTGACATCAGCATTCTATCTGACAGCAGAGGAATCCGGTCCCGGGACCGGCAGCGGCTCTACAGCAGTGCTGAGATCTCCTTTTAGAAACAGAAATCCTTCACTAAAATTGTCTTCTATGTGTGCTTGCAAACCAAGCACACGTAGAAGACCATTTTAGTGAAGGATTTCTGTTTCTATAACGCAATCTCAGGACTCCTGCAGAGCCGCCACTTGCTCACTGACTGGATTCCCCTGCTCTCAGCTCGAACACTGACGTCAGGGAAAAAGCCAAAAAGAGGGAGCTTTGAAAGCGGATATCTCTCAAACCATAAAGGTTTGAGAGATGCCGCTGGTATCGTTGAATTCAGAATTTTAAGGGCTACAACATGGGGGATAGTAATAATGAAGTAATACTATCCCTTTAAGTAGGCTCATGTGCTTTGGTCTCTTCAGATTGAAAATACTGCTAACAAGTGTCATGTCTGCCTCATGGACAAGGCATCCAGCACTGATTGTGTCTTAAAGGGAAAGTAACACAAAAAATGTAAAACTAGAAAATGTTATGTTGTACTGTTCATCCACCTGAGTAAAACAAGGGTACTACCACTGTTGGGGTTTTGTTCAAAAATTATTACAGCTCAAACTTAAATTTTTTTAGGTGCAGTATCTCAGTGGCCTGAAATTGTACAGTGGCGCTGTTGCTACACCATCCTATGGAGACTTATGGTCAACTGACCAGAGCTGTTCATAGAATGGTGTAGCAACAGCGCCACTGTACAGTTTCAGGCCACTGTGATACTGCACCTAAAAAAATCAAGTCTGAGCTGTAATAACGTTTGAATTAAACACCTTTCAGCAGAGTGCCCTTGTTTTACTCAGGAGGATAGACACTATAACATATTTTTTTTTACATCTTAGGTATTACTATCCTTTTAACAAATACACAAGGACAAAATTCATAGGGGCTATTCAGATTTTCTGGCCACTGTGGGGTTTATTATTAAGAGTTGTTACCTGTTATTTCATCAAAAGGTCAGGTTTAATGTTATTGGCTGTCATCATCCGAACACTTCTCAGTTATTTAGAAAAAATGTTAACCAGTCTCTGGCGGGAATGTAAGAATAGGTATCAATGCTCAACTATGTACTGGCTTCAGTTTTCATGTCAGTACCTGCCTAATGCCAATTTACTAAGCCATTTAAGCCTAAACTTCAACCATTAACCCTTTGAGTGCCACAGAGGTACTTTTCTGGCACTCAAAGGGTTAATGACCTTGAACCAAGGAGAACATAGTGGGAAGTGTATGGGCTGGTCATGGTGTTACTTTCATCTGCTCTTTGTGGTATGTGGTGTACTAGCAAGGCGCAGAATAAACAGGTGTAACTTTATTACGTTTTCTTAGGTGGCCACTGCGGCAAGTTTAAGGGGTTTACTGGCATAAACGTCTCATAGGGATCATACACATAGCTGGGCTGGAGGTCTATTAAGGTCTGAGCATGGAACTCTCCAAATGACAAGATCTGTGTCAGAAAGTGGGTGAGGCTTAATTGGTGGATTCGGGATTGGGAGAAAAGGAGGCAAGATTTGCCCTTAAAATAGCAGAAAAGTGGGTAGGACACTGCAGAGAGGGACTGGAACTAGCGGTGAAGTGGGCGGAGTTACAAGGGAACTCACTGAGCCCTGAAAATCAGCCGCTGCCCCAGGAGGCTGTGTAATTAAAGGGATAGTAATGTTTCAAAATAAAAGCAGCTCCAGTTAATCTTCATAGTATTTGGGGCCATGGAGAGTGTTATTTCAATACTGTCAGAGTTGTAGTTCAAGAGTAATTGAATGATAAAGTATCCCCCTCCCTCTCCTTTTACTGATGTAACACTGGTCAGCTCAGAGCAGCAAGGTGGTGTCCAAATGGTTTGCTGAGAGGGACAATCTTCAATGAGCTTAAGGGAAAAACCTGTCAAGGGGGCAGAGTTTTCCTTATGATCACAGTAAGAAGGTTGTCCCTTGCTGTGAGCAGTCCGTTCAAATGACCAGATTCCACATCTGAGGTGAGCAGTGTTACACTAGCTAAAAGGGGAGGGAGGTACTTTATCTTTCAATTACCCTTGAACTACAACTCTGACAGTATAACACTCTCCATGGCTCAAATACTATGAAGATTAATTTGAGCTGCTGTTTTTGTGAATCATTACTATCCATTTAACCCATTAATTACTAGAAAGATAGACAATGTGTTGCTGCATGATGTATTGGAGAATTCTCTAGCATTCAAGGGGTTAAAGCCTCAATAGGAATAGTTTTTTTCTTGTCTATGGTTCAGTCAGTTTCCTCCAGGATTACTCCGCTTTTCCCTTACACATACAGCCCGTGGTGTGTGCAGGATTACAGATGATAAAAGGCACCCTGTGAATGACAGGTGCATTCTGAATATGCTTTGCTTGGGAGAACTCTTTATGCCACTAACACGAGTCGAGCTGCGAGCAGCGGGAAGCTGTCACTCTAGCGCTCGGCCTTGCATTACTTCCGCTGCGAGTCATTTATTTCAGACTGGTTAATTCATGCCCATTCACAGTAAGTCAGAGCCTGTGTGATATATTACTTTTTCACATTTTTTATGGTTACCATGCATACAAGGTTGAGGTGATGTTTGACCCTTTGAGTGCCAGAGGGGTGTCCCACGCCTTGCAGAGCAAAGCGTGGGACACTCTTCTGGTGATCAAAGGGTGAAGACAGCAGCAATGTCTTAGACAGAGTAGACATGGTTGGGTATATGTAAGAAGCTAAACTGTACCTGTTCTCAGGCAAACCAAACATACTATAGGGGACAAATAAGAATTCCTATTGATTTAAATTGGACTTTTAACCTATGGATGCTACTTTGGTTCATCTGTGTACATTTGAGTCCACTCAAGTAGACACCTCAGGGATGGGCAACCTTTGGCACTCCAGCTGTTGTGGACTACAATTCCCATCATCCCCAACCAGCCAGTAAGCAGGAAAATAAACCAACTAGCATAATCCAGGAGTAAATGCCTGGTACAGGCAGGGCCGGATTTCCCGTAAGGCAGAGTAGGCATCTGCCTACAGGCGCACCCTACAGAGGGGCGCCTGCCACTACAATTATTTTTTTATTTTTTTTTTACTTGGCGCGGCTTGTCATGCCGTGCCGTGCCGAGCCGCCAGCCGCCGCCTTGTAGGCTGTGAGCTCTCCCGGCTCTTTAGCAATGCAGAGCGCTGGGAGATAAAATCTCCCAGCTCTCTGCATTACTAAAGGGAAGGTTGCGCGGGAGCTCCAGCAGCTCCATGTCTGTGCACAAGCACAGATCTCTCCAGCCGCTGGACCACCAGGGAGTTAAGAAAAGGATGAATGAGGCTTAACCTTTTAAGTGCCAGAGTGGCACGCAACGCATTGCAAAGCAATGCGTTGCGTACCACTCTGACACTCAAAGGGTTAATCTGGGGATAATGGGAGCAATGTGAGGTCAATATGGGGATGATGGGGGGCAAGCAATGTGGAGCTGATGGGGTCAATGTGTAGCTGATGGGGGTCAATGTGGACTGATGGTGATGGGGTCAATGTGGAGCTCCTGAGATGTAAATCCAGCCCTGGGTACGGGTGCGTTGGGGATGCCATGGCTACACCCACAAATCAGAATGTGAGTGTGTCCAGCACAGCCGAGACTCCTCCCCTCAAAAGACTCCTCCCCTCAAAACCTGGTACTTTAGTCAGGTGCCTGCTCTGCCTATTGGGAAATCCAGCTCTGAATACACTTGTTGGCATTTGAAAGAGTATTTTACATCATTCATATATTCAGTCCCTTTACCAGAGTAGAAAATAAGATTTATGTCATGAGAAAGAGCCAAGGCATTGCCTGTGCAAGAAGAGACAGAGGAAATGAAGAGATACTCCACTGTCCAATGAGAGTCACCAAACCACACTGTACTGTCTGCCAGCCCAGTCTTGTTCCACTGAACCACATTACAGTGTCTGTTAGACCTGCCTTGTTCCACTAGCATCCACAAAACCACTTTACACCATTTGCCAGCCCAGCCATGTTCCAATGCTAGCCACAGAATGACCACACTGTTTGCCGGTCCAGCCTTGTTCAACTGGTAGCCATGGAACCACATTACACTATCTGTCAGTCTAGCACTTGCATCCACAAAACTACATTAAACCATCTGTCAGCCCATCCTTGGGTAACTGCTAGCCACAGAATGACTACACTGTTTGCCTGCCTAGCTCTGTACCACTGGTAGCCACAGAACCACATTACACTGTCTGTCAGTCCAGCTTTGTTCCACTAGCATCCACAAAAGTACATTAAACCATCTGTCAGCCCAGCCTTGAGCTACTGCTAGCCACAGAATGACTACACTATTTGCCTGCCTAGCTCTGTACCACTAGTAGCCACAGAACCACATTACACTGTCTGCCAGCCCAAGCTTGTTCCGCTGGTGGCCACAGTTTATCACTATATTGTCTGCCAGCCCAGCCTTGTCCCACAGGTAGCCAAAGAACCACGTTATACTGTCTGCCACCATGTCCTTGTTATATACTCCTTGAAGCCAGCAGGTCTCTCACATTCTGATCTGGCATCAGTTTGCAGCACCTCCCTGTTTGTGACCCTGGTGGAGTTGACACTACTTTTTTGCACTATTGCATAACTTCCAACTGTGCATTTATAGCAGGTACTATAGTTTTATGGTCTTGCACCTTATAAAGCAGCAGGAAGTTTTTGTACCTCTCTTTTAGTACAGAAGGAAAAAGGAGCTCTGCTGGGTGCATTTTGCAAGTAATATAGAGAAATAGCCATGTGCTGCAATGAGAATTACTTTACAGGACCGACATATGCAGTATCAGTTCATGTAAAGAAAATCTCATTATGAGACCTATGTCGATTCCGTGCTCAAAGCTGCTGAATATTGTGTCTGGTCTTTATCAGATCAGTATATGCAAATAATGTGTGATGTGTCAGTTAAATGGAGGCAGCAGTTATGACAGTGCCTTGTTCATCTGTGAGATGTTGGAGGGTGTGCTATGGAGAGTGGGTGAGGGAGAGATCTGTACTCTTGAGGATGGGTAGAGAAAGGAACTGCACTATGGAGGGAAGGTAAGAAAAGGAGCCGCACAGTGGTGGGTAGATGGACAAGGTAAGGGCCCAAACTATGGCAGGGAGTGAGGGAGGAGAGGAGCCGTGCAAAGTAGGGTGGGTGAGGGAGAAAGTTTATTTGTACTTTGGAGAGTAGGTGAAGGAGGGAGGCAGTTAACACTATTGAGGGTGGGTGAGTGAAGGAGCTGCACTATGGAGGATGGGTGAGGACGGGAGGTGATATACACTAAGAAAGGTGGGTGAGGGAGAGAGGGAAGTGATCCACACTATAAAGGGTACGTAAGGGAAGAGAGGAGCAGCTCATAGTAGGGTGGGTGAGGGAGAAAGCTGATTTGTACTTTGGAGTGTAGGTGAAGGAGGGAGACAGTTAACACTATTGAGGGTGGGTGAGTGAAGGAGATGCACTATGGAGGGTGGGTGAGGACGGGAGGTGATATACACTATGGAAGGTGGGGGAGGGAGAGAGGGAAGTGATCCACACTATAAAGGGTGAATAAGGGAGGAGAGGAGCCGCTCATAGTAGGGTGGGTGAGGGAGAAAGCTGATTTGTACTTTGGAGAGTAGGTGAAGGAGGGAGACAGTTAACACTATTGAGGGTGGGTGAGTGAAGGAGCCGCACTATGGAGGGTGGGTGAGGATGGGAGGTGATATACACTATGGAAGGTGGTGGAGGGAGAGAGGGAAGTGATCCACACTATAAAGGGTGCACAAGGGAGGAGAAGAGCCGCTCATAGTAGGGTGGGTGAGGGTGAAAGAGGATTTGTACTTTACAGAGTAGGTGAAGGAGGGAGGGAGGCAGTTAGAACTATTGAGGGTGGTTGGTGGGGGGGTGGATGAGGGAAGGAGCTGCTCTATGGAGAATGGGTGAGGAAGGGAGGTGATTCACTCTATGGAGGGTGGGTAGGTGCATGAGGGATGGAGTGCACTATGGACGCGCTTGAGGAAGAGAGATGATATTCACTATGCCAGGTGGGTGGGTGAAGGAAGGAGATGAAATATGGTGGATGAGGGAGGGAGCTGCACGATGGAGGATGGGTGATGGAGTAAGAAGAGCTGCACTGAGGATGGTGCGTGAGGGAAGGATATGTGTGGTTCTGTGGCTGCCAGTGCAGTGGGCGGTTGCGGAGAAGAAAAGCAGAAAATCTGAACTTTTTGTAGGAAATATCCTTCTCAGAGGAAAGTGCCATTTTTATCCTGTTTTACTTTTGAGGCAGAAAATTTAAAGCGGAACTTCCACCGCTAAGCAACTTTGTTTCTAATAATTCCCTATCTGGCGTCTAGCTGCTTAGTAGTGCTAGTCGCCAGAATTATTACCTGGTTATGGAGAAATATGCAGTCATCCTCGGCTGACAGGCAGGACGGAGCGCGGACATCTTGCCCTAGTGACGTCCACGCCCGTGCTCTGTCAGTCCCAGACGGTTGTAGGAGGTGTTGCTAGGAGCCATTCAGCTCCAGAAGGGACTGACAGCGCAGGCATGTGGATGTCACTAGGGCAAGGTTAGCGGTGGTAGTTCCGCTTTAACCCATCCCTGCTGTGGAGAGTAGATGAGGCAGGAAGAGGAACCGCGCTGTGGAGGATGGAAGGGAAGGGAGGGAAGCCAGAAGCATTCTAGAGAGTGGCTCAGGTGGGGAGGAGAGCTGCACTACTCCCACTGGCAATGGACATGTTTGTGGTAGTCAGGAGTACCTAGCCAACATTTTAGTTAAAGCGGAACTTTCAGTTTGTAATAAGTCGCCCTTCAATAATTAAACATATGGCGACTAGCATCATAATACGTGTATTACTTCTCTAAAGTGGCACATTCTAACTAAATCCTTAATCTTCAGAGACTGATGGCCAGGTTAGTGCTGTTTGTGTGCCTGCGCCGTCAGTCCTTTCTAGTTACCTTGTGGCACATTGCAACGCTTCTTAGAGGAGACCGGGACTGACATCACAGACGAGTAGACAAGATGTCTGCGCTGATGCATGGCTTCCCATTTCCGAAGATTAAGGATTTAGTTAGAATGTGGCCCTTTAGGGAGGTAATACACGTATTATGATGCTAGTCACCATGTGTGTAATTATTGAAGGGCGACTTATTTCTACCTGAAAGTGCCGCATTAACCTTTTGAGTGCCACATTGCTGGATACTCCTCAGGCATTCAAAGGATGAAAGTCAAATGGGTTTGCTGTACCTTTAAATGGAATTTTTGGTCCTTATATATATATATATATATATATATATATATATATATATACACAAACATGTCCATTGATTTTATAGTCTGGTCTTTTAATTCTTTTAGTGCCAGAGGCAATGGGTTTCCTACCATTCTGGCATTCAAGAGTTAACCCCTGGAATGCTAGAGAAGTCTCCTATGTATTGTTTCGCAAAGGGGTCCCATTTAACCCACTGAGTACCAGAGAGTTTTTTTAAGGTGTTGCACTCAAAGAATTGAATCAATGGAAATTTTTATTCATCCCCTTTGGTGCAGATGGTTTGCCCCAGAAATTCTTAAAGGGGAACTATCACCTGTATTAAAGTTGGCTTGATCTGAATGCTCCTTTGCACAGAATCTGTAATTCATGTATTATAATGCAGCACAGGGCCGGCCCAAGACATTGTGCTGCCTGGGTCCAAGGATGAAATGCTGCCCCCACTCCGCACACCAAAAACACACCACATCCTTAATTATATTAACCCCTCTCCTGCCCCTAAAACCACATACAACTGTAATGTTTTTTTTTTGTTTTTTACCCCTTGTGCCCTTTTCCCCCTCTTTTCACCCCTTGTGCCCCTTTCTCCCCTCTTTTCACCCCTTTTGCTTTTTGTCTGCTTTCACCCCTTGTCCCTCTTTTCCCCTCTTTTTACCCCTTGTGCCTCTTTTATCTCCCATCTCCTGTTTCTCTTCTCCTTCTGGCTCTCTCTTCTCTTGCTTTTTACTCAGTCTCCCCACTCCCCCGCACTGATGACAGCCGGGACCGTGTCACATGCAGAGAAGCCGCATGGTGCATGCTGGGATTTTCTTCGTCAGTCTGGACGCCAGTTTTAAACTTGCACTGGCCTCCGAACAGACCAAGAAAACCCTGGCATGCTCCACACAGCGTCTCCACATGTCACACGGTCCAATGTAGGCAACGAGGAGAAGCCGCTCAGGAAATAACATGCCTTGGGGTGGCAAATTGTCGTCCCTGTCAGAGTGCCGCCTGGGTCCATGGCCCCTCCAGGACCCATGTAAGGGCCGGCCCTGATGCAGTATTCACAGAGATGCTTGCTTTTAAAGTTCAGCCGGTGACGTCACTTCAGGACAGGTTGCGGATCAACTCTGCCCCAAAGCCTGTCAATCTTCATCTGTTCCCCTCCCCATGTAGCAGTACCGCCTCGTTCCAACCTCCTCCAATGACTGAGGATTTCTCCATGCAAGCTGGAGAGCACTCTTGCCAATGAGATTGCTCCAGCTCACATGGAAGAAGACCGCGTCGTTGGAGGAGGTTGGAACTACGTGGGGAAAGGAACACATGAAGATTGACAGGTTGTGGGGCAGAGTTGAACTGCAGCCCGTCCTGAAGTGGTGTCACCAGATTAAAATGGATCTATCACCTTAATTCAAGTTTGCATATTTGAAAATTCCATTATAAACTACCTATATGTCATGTTATCCAAAATTCCATCAGATGTACAGTTTAGGAAATATTCACAATTTTATTTCTGGGCAAAGTGACACTAAACACTTCCTGGTACTACACAAAGTTACATTAACATATGAAACGTCATTGAAACCTCTATTAGCATGTGACACCTCACTGCAATGGCTTCATTAGCATATGAAACACAAGTGATTTGCTTAATTAGCATATGAAAACATCACTCATGTTGCACTGTTCCACAATTAGCATGCATTAGCATACGAAAGAAGTGTGAATATCTCCTGAACTGTACATCTGCTGGCCTTTTGGTTAATATGACATATAGACAGTTTTTAATGCAGTTTTCAAATATGCAAACTTGAATTAAGGCGATAGATCCACTTTAACTTTAAAAGCAAGTATCTTGGTGAATACCACATTATATTTAATAAAATAAAATGATTACAGATCCTGTGCAAAGGAGCATTCAAATCAAGTCCCATTTACACATAAGACCCATTGAGTCCAATGTACTGAGATAAGGGTAAGCAACCTTTGCCTCTCCGGCTGTTGTTTGCTAAAACTAACATCATTCCTAATGAGCCAATGGCTGGTGCATATCAACTGCATTTGGGGATTTGCAACACATTGGAAAAATCTAGAATTCAATGGGGTTAAAAGCACCATAGAAATTAAAGAGAATTTGGGGAATTTTTGTGCATCCCCCCTTAACATGCAGTTGGGTTGCTTCAGAATTCCTCATGTTCTTCTTAATCCATCTGCCTCATTGTGACAAATGCTTGATTTTTAACCCTTTGAGTGCCAGAGGAGTATGCAATGTATTGCTCTGCACTTTAATAGAGACATTACTGTCCCTTTAAACTTTTGAGTGCCAGAGGGGTACCCAACACATGCTGGATAATAATGTCTGCATTAAAGTGCAGCTCCAAGTCCTCTTTTTCATATGTAGTGCTATGTTAAATTACTTACATATTTGTAGTTTAAATGCTATTCAAGCCAAAAGGATCCCCCTCCCACCCCTTCTGTCAGCCTCCACTTAGATCTGGAATCTGGTCGTGGGACCGGACGGATGCAGCAAGGGACAATCTTCACACAGTAAGTATAAGGAAAACTCTGCTGCCCTTGACGAAGGAGGGCAGGATTTTCCTTTTGCTTACTGAAGATTGTCCCTTGCTGCTCTCCACCCGGACCAGACACATAGTATCAGTGACGCAGGGGAAAGGGGAGGGAGGGGGATAATTTTAGCTTGAATAGCGTTTGAACTACAGAAGTGTAAGTAATTAAACATAGCGCTATGCGTTATAAAAAAAAATTAAACAAGACTCAGAGATGCACTTTAACCCCTTAACTACTGGCACACACACGTGCAGTCAGCACTTGTGGACCACAGGGCATTTTTTTTCTTGCAATCCAATTCAGGGCTCCCCGCGTGGCTGCCCTTAATTTCATGACGTTCCAGGACTGTCACTGGTCCTTAAGTACCTGACAGCAGTGACGGTCCAGGCACGTCATTGGACGCGAAGGGGTTAATAAAGACATTACAAGTCCTTTAAGAATAATAATGACTTGAGTATTGTTACCTGTTTGGACACCAGCGGGACCTCAATTGGTTAAATCTGGGAAGATGGTCTCGTGTCCTGCTTGTTTTCCTGTTACGTCAGCTTTAACGTCTTTTGTATCAATGTTTTTGCATAGACATATTGTGTGTGTAAATAATGTGTCAAAGCAATGGTTACATTGTGTATAAAACAACCACAAAGGAGCCATTAAGTATCTCTCTTGTAGGAGGTAAAGATATTAAACTTTTAAGTATGTCACTATCTAGTCTCTGCTGGATAATAACCTTGTTGCTATTTTTTACCTGCTTACATTTCTGTCACGTTTCCCATTGAAGTTCACGTACAGAAGCTGTGAATGGGGACGTTGAATAAAGGTTTATTTTTGTAGTGAGTTGTTCAAATGAAGTGAAGCAGGGATTTTCACACAGGTGTAATCCCAGTGAATGATAACAGGCACGCGAATATTAGGGCTATCAGACCCCAGCCTCCTCTTAGATCTTCCTCATAAAAGGATCTTGAAAGTCCCTTTCACGTAGCTCCACCTGCGTGTGTGCCATGTGCATAGCTTCAGATGTACACAGCAAAATCTTTAAAGTCCTCTTGTACCTGATACGTTTTATCATTCCAGTCACCTTTGGTTTAAAGGCAGATAGCTCTTTTATCACTAATCATCTGTTACAAGTGCCATCTGCTCAGATAAACCAGGTTTTTTGAACATGTTTATCATACCTAATGTCGACATAGTCCCGCATATTCAGTAGCTAAGAACTTTTTTTTTTAACTTGACACTTTAAGGCTGCCCCTATGAACAGTAATCCTCTAATGCTTAGTAATCTTTTTGTTTTCTAAATTGCCTCTAAGAAGAAAATATTGGCAGGGTCTTTGATGTGGCTTTTTCCTTTATTTATCCAACTAGTTTTAAAGCCCGTATACAAGAGGGTCAACAATGGCGGCGCTGCAGTCATGTGCAGTACTGACTGACCAGTCGAGCTGCGGCTGATACTGAGCGGGGTGCTACGAATACAGACCGTAGTCCTCTCTCCGCACCAGACTCTGGTCTGAATTTGGAGCGCCCCAATCCGTATCAGCCACGGCATTGGCAGTCTGTACTGTGCATGACAGCTTCTGACAAACAAACTTAGCGAATTATATTATAGAATGGGAACCTTCTGGCATCTTGTGATGTGACCATAGTGATTTATCCAGTACAGGGGATAGGCAATTTTTGGCTGCTGGATAGTGGAGGATGATGTGATTTGTAGTAGAGATGCACCGATACCAATCTTTTTAAGACCGAGTACGAGTACCGATACTTTTTTCAAGTACTCACCGATACCAATTACCGATACTTTTTTTTTGAGGTCATTTGCCAGTTTTCCAAGTACTTAAAGCGCATATATATATATATATATATATATATATATATATATATATATATGCTTTAGGTACTTGGAAAACTGGCAAATGACTGCAAAAAAAAGTATTGGTGAGTACTTGAAATATATATACACACACCACCTCTTGATTCTCCCCTTTTGCCTCTTTCTCTCCCTCTTGATTCCCACCTTTTGATCCATTCTCCCCCTCTTGAGCCCTCTCCGTTTGCCTTGGCTTTTTCTCTCCCTTTTGATCCCTCTTTCTCCCCCTCCTTGACTCTTGATCCCACCCTTTTGCCTCTTTCTCTCCCTCCTGATTCCCCCTCCTTTTTGCCTCTTCTTGGCCCCCTCCTTTTGTCTCCTGATCTTTCCTCTTTTTGCCTCTTTTTTTTTTCTTTTTCCCTTTTGCCCTTTTTCTCCCTCTTGACCCCCTCTCTGCCTCTTTCACCACCCGCTCGATGCCCCATATTGCCTCCCTTACCCTCCTCTGCCGGGTGCTCGCTGTTCTCTCGCGAGCCCCAGCAGAGGTCAGCGTCAGAGCGTTGCCATGGTAACCCACGGCAACACTCCAACGCTAGAGGAGGGAGAGAGGTGACCGGGGAGCATTGTGAGCAGCTCCCAGGGCTCCCTATCTGCAGCACCGACCCTGACACAGGGTATCGGTGCTGGCATAGGCCACATTTGCGCGAGTACAAGTACTCGCACAAATGTCGGTATCGGCACCGATACCAATACCAGTATCAGTATCGGTGCAACCCTAATTTGTAGTCTCCAGCAGCTTGAGTGACAAAATTCAGCACCATCTCACAAAGAATGTTAGATAAACTAACTCTTATGGCTTCGGTTTGAAGGAATAGTAATGGTTCTTTTTATGACATTTTAATATTGTAGCCGTTAAAAATATAAATAGAATTAGCTTTGTCCCATGTCTCAAACCTTTATAGTCTGAAAGATCGAAGCATCTAAAGTTCTCCCCTCCTTCCCCTTTCAGAGACATCAGCACTCTAGCTGACAGAAGCTGATACTGGTCCCAGGACCGGCGGAGGCTGTTCAGTAGAGCCAGAATAGCAGTAAATAGCTCAAACTATAAAGGTTTGAGACATGGGACATAGCTCATTGTATTAATATTTTTAATGGCTACAATATTAAAATGTCATAAAAAGAACCATTACTATCCCTTTAAATGAAAACTAACCACTCCACATATTAACTGGTTGGTATCCAGTGAATTGCATTGCAATGCATTAGACACCTCTCTGGCACTCAAAGGTTTAATCTCCTACTTCCCTTACTATGGCAAGAAAATCTCAATAGGCCCTATTAATTTCCCCTTGTTTCTTGTCACAAGAAAGGACATCCTCAATCAATCCTGCATGAGATGTCCATGGAAGAAGATATGACAGTTGCTATGAGGACCACAGGTCACAAACTCTACTCGTTGCATATGTTAAGCTTAAGGACTAGAGGGTTGTTCAACACATTGCTTCCCAATACACTGGGTACCCTCCTGGCCCTTGCAAGGTTAAGTAGACTCATGCAGTTCTTCAGTTTGAAAACCGCTGTCAGCAATTGTCATATCCTCCTCCATGGCTGTGACATCTAGGACCTTTTGAAGATATTATCTCTCTTGATTGAACAAAAGTGTACACGAAAGAAAGACATTCTAAGCTCTTAGAACAAAACATCTAAAAAAAAATCAACCAAAAAAATTAAACAAGAATGTAAATGGCAAGTGTGCATGCAGACCTATCTACACTGAAACCAAATAATTACATGTTGAAATTATAAGGAAACAAAATCATTAAAACTGGTGTCATAATTCTCCATAATCCTGTTATTTGCTCTCATTGATGACTTTTTAACTTAATTAACTAAAAAAGTGTGTGTGGTTAGGTCAGAGAGTTCTCCTCTGCAAACTATATCCATTACCATGCTATTGATCTCATCAGTGACGAGTATAATATCAGGTTTACAATAAGTTTTTTGTCATATATAATATGGACACTTCTAACACTCAAACATTTAAACAGCCTGAACTGGGGAATTTGCTGTGTTCTCTTAAATATATTTTTATTTTTAAATAACTTTCCATTTTGATTATGATCTATATGTCATGCTGATATTAGCATCCTACGTCCAGTTTCATTCTGAATAATGTGGTAAGGATACAAAGCAGAAAAGAGGTAGTCACAGTAATATCTCTGTTACACCCATATAAGGAGTTACCAGATATGATTGAAGGGTTCTCCTACAATGAAAGATAGTCAACACATGAGGGTGTTGGGTAAACCACCTGCAAAACTAAACTTTGAAATCCACTTCAGATGCTGTGAGGGCATGTCACATGTCTATAAAATAAGTGCTGGTACTGAGTATTTCTGAAGTGCTCCCAGCGACTTCATCTCTCCCTTTGATGTAAGGTCTGAGCTGAGGATCAACAAACACTTTGGAGTTGGCTCTGCATGCGACAACATGTTCGGAAGCACAATAGATTGTATAAGTGCCATTGATATTAGGATTGTCACTTATTTCCTTCAAAGGGAAACTGTCACCTCATAACACACAGATTTTATATATATATATATATATATATATATATATATATATATATATATATAATATTAATAAGTGCATGTGTATATAGAAAGATAAATCAATAAACAGATACACAGATGTCTAAATACATTTTATAAAATACGATTATTAAAATACTTTAAAGTATTTGGTTTAACTTATGCAAATTAATTTATTGAATACTAATTGAAGAGCCCATTACACAGGCCACAGTGCCACTGCCAGCCGGTCGCGGGGCAGTCATGCGCAGTAGAGACTGCCCGCGCCGCGGCTGATACAGAGGGAGCGTCCAGCTCTGTATCAGCCGCGGTGCGGGCAAACTCTACTGCGCATGACTGAATCACGCACAGCAGTCTCTCTACTGCGCATGACTTTGTCGTTACACACGTTTTAGCGAATTATTATATAGGATATTTTATAAAATAATTTCTTAAAATAAGCACACACAAGCAACTTTTTTAATTAAATTTTTTATTTAATCAAGTGTGCTTTGCTCCCATGATTAACTTTTTTAAGCTTTCATTTTTATTAAAGGATTTAACAACATAGTTTTTACACATCCAATAGATTATAATAACAGTAACATTCACAATTTGAAGATCATATGAAGACGACAAGGGGCTAAAATAGTTAGGCATACTAAGTGTAAACTCAAGTCTAACACATCATCCTACATTAAGGAAACTCAAGCATTCAGTATTGAAAGATAGCATGCTTTTTTGAATGGGGTAAGTCGGTGGAGGGAGGTGAGCTTGGTGGACTACATTCCTAATTCTCATATAATTATGTTACTTTAATTCTTAATGTGGGTTCCTGAGCAATTTATAACATTTTTGAGATTATCATTAGGTTTATAGGTCATATTTTCCCTAGTTAAAATGTGTTAATTGTAAGCAGTAATATCCTCCCACATAAGAACATTAGTGCATTTCCAATTCTGTGCTACACAGGGCTGGTATCTGAGATTTATCTAGGGGACTATGTGATTACAAACCACCAGAAATGAAGGAGGAATGTGTTCTCCTTGCATCTTTCCAGCATTGATTATTAGAGTACAAATACATTTTGGATAATCTGTCTGGTGTCCAATATCACTGCAAGAAAATGTTGGTTTAAGCCTCATTATGGTGGCTGCATTTTGAAAATGTACTAGAAAGTGTCAGGGTGGTGTTTTAGTATAAGAAAGGATTTATTTAGATCTTCTTCCAAAATTTGCTTTAAGATTACAGAAAAAAAAATATATAAATATAATAATATCTTGGTGTGTTGAGTATATTCTTTACAGATGGATTTGTTTATAAAGTTGAAGGAATTTAGGGAATGGGACATATGCAGAAGTTTGTTGTAGTTTGAGGGCAAAAGTCCAAATTTTTTGTGTGATGCATCTCAATTAGGTAAAGGTTTATCAATTATGTGATGTCCTTGAGTTTCCATGAGGTACCGTAAAAGTCAAGTGTGGAATTTGGGATAGCATTTATAGCAAAGGGATCTATAGTAATCTTGTGTTCAGAAGGGATCCAAAGCTAATTATTTGGTGTGTTTGTCTTGAGAAGATAAGATTCAATTAGAATCCATAATTTTCTGATTGTGTTGGGAGGTGCCAAGCCAATACTTGGTCAGTTAATGCTGCTGAATAGTAGTGATTACTGTTTGGTACTGATAGACTTCCATAGCTCTGGTTATTTAGAGTGTTTTAAAAACACCTCTAGACCACCTGTTTCCTGATATGAATTTAGGGAGTATTTTTTTTAACTTGGGCAAGATAGCTAGTGGGGACATCTACTGGGAGTGTGCAGAAACGGCGCAGGATTTTAATCACATTTATTGCTGCTATTCAACCCATTCGATACATTTTAAAATGTTGCCGGTAGGGCAAGGACATTAAGGTTAACTGCTTGTTTGACATTTTGGGGGTTGACTCCTAAGTATTAGAGGTGGGTTTCTTTTCATGAATAGATGAAGGATGAGGATTTGAGGGAGGATTGGGTAATAGGATACAGGTTCATATTACAGGATTTTGATTTGTTTTCACTAAAGCTGGATAGAATCAGGGCTGGATTTCCCAATAGGCAACTGCCTAGTGCTCCAGATTTTGAGGGCCATCTAAGCAGTGCTGGCCACACCCACATTTTTAATTGTGGGTGTGGCCTGAGAAACTTCAATTCCCCTGCACCAGTTTTATACCCCTTTTATGCATTGAGAAGCAATGTGTTGGAGATCTTTCTAGGAACCAAGGGGTTTCAGTGTTTTCTTTTTTGGTATTGGTTGTTATAGGCCAATGGTATTTTCTGTGCCAGGAAATAGTGGAGGTCTGGGGGTGGGGCCATGTGAGGACTGGGGTGTGTGGCCAAGGGTGGAGCTAAGGGAGCCTAGAGACTTATCTAAGGGAACCTGGGATGTAAATCCAGCCCTGGATAGAATGTTGTGTACATTAGGGAGGGAGACATTGGACTGGTTAGGTTTAAGTTTACATCATTGTTAGTGGGTCAAATTCTGTAAGTTCTCCGTTCCATTAAATTTAGTTCAGTTTGTTTGGTTTCCAGGGATTCATAGTCAAGGGGAATATCAGGTGAGAAAGTGGGCAGCCCTGGTGGGGGCCATTAGAGATTGGAAAGGATCCCATCTGTACAAACTGAGGCAGAGGGGTTGGAATAGACGTCCATTATAACATTAGGAAATTAGTCTGATTTCCTTTTTCAGAATGTCTGGATGGTTTAGAAAAGATATCCACAAAACTGGAAATCGGCTGCACTAACATAGATACTTCTTGACACAGTATTACCATTTAAAATCAGTTCTTTCTTTATTAAAGTCCAATGGTTCTAATTGTATTAAAAAAATATCCAAAAATATATAAACAAATACAGACCATGAGATGTCTTCGTGAGCAGGTGTGCCCGTCTCACGGTCTGTATATGTTTATATATTTTTGGATATTTTTTAATACAATGAGAAACATTGGACTTTAATAAAGAAAGAACTGATTTTAATGGTAAGACTGTGTCAAGAAGTATCTATGTTAGTGCAGCCAATGTCCAGTTTTGTGTATATTTTTCAAGTGGAGCATAAGAGAGCTTCAAGGCTGGCACATAAGGACCACTGACAACAGTATCCAAGCCGGATCACTGAACATTTGGAGCACTGTATCTACTTGAATTAACACATTAACCCTTTAACCGCTAGAGCCGCTAAAGTTGTGTATTTGTTGGTTTAGAAAAGACCAATGGATTCTATCGAAAGAGGTAACTTGGTGGAGTTTGCTTTAAAGGGATAGTAATACTTTATTATTACTATCCCCCATATTGTAGATATTTGCAAAATAATTTAATAGCCCCCAGGTTCATCTCTCAAACCTTTATGGTTTGAGATATAACTGAAGGCAAAGTTCCCCCCTCCCTCCCCCTTTCCTGAAGTCAGCGTTGTACTGACTGCAGGGATATCCAGTCTGTCTTTCATCAGGTGGCTCTGCAGCACAGCCGCAATCACATTAGTGAAAAATAATTATTTCACTGAAATGGTCTTCTACGTGTGCCTGCAAACCAAACACAAACCAAGCACATGTAGAAGACCGTTTCAGTGAAATAATTATTTTTTACTAACGGGATCTCGGCTCAGCTGCAGAGCCACAAGCCTGTCATACGACAGACTTCCCCTGCAGTCAGTACAACGCTGACTTCAGGGAATGGGGAGGGAGGGGGGAACTTTGCCTTCAGTTATCTCTCAAACCATAATGGTTTGAGAGATGAACCTGGGGGCTATTAAATTATTTTACAAATATCTACAATATGGGGGACAGTAATAATAAAGTATTACTATCCCTTTAAGGGGAAATCTCACCTCCTTTAAAGTCATCCTTATTCAATTGTGGCTTCACAATAAATGTTCAATCCGTTATTTACTTATTTGAAGTCAGTCTTTTTACGTAGAAATTAGCCTTTATAATGATCCCTCCATACGTCAGTTCAGGGCAGGCTGCAGTACAGCTCTGTACCACAGCCTGTCCATCTTCGCCTCTTCCCTCCCCAGTTGTGCCTCATTTCCATCTCCTCCTGTGACAGTGGAATCCTGCATGTGAAAGGATAGAAGAAAAAAGCGCAAAATTCCTAGAGAGTAGCATCTATTGTTGTCAATATATAGCTCCTGTCCATTGTGCTTATACTCACAAGATGGAATGTGAAATGGGGCTCATAAATTCAGATGATCAGACAGGTATGTTCTATCCAAACATGGTCTGAAAGTCATCAGATGTTCCCCACAGCATGGTCGGATTGTCCTATTGGGGGATCAGGCATCCCCCGGTGGGCCACTAGATCATGGGCCGGTGGGGGAGATCAGAGGATCTAACCTCACCGTCCCACAATATTTTGAAGGAGAGGTCTGTGTTGCCACCAGCACAGGCACTCTCTGTGACAGCCTTCTCGTTCCTTGTTATAGCAGAGCTCCAGGATATGACATAATATCTTGGCGACTGCAATCCCATGCCGCACAGGGACCACAAGGGGGCATCGATAGGGACGTCGGTGCTGGACCTCTCATTCCCCACACTGGACCACCAGGGAATGCAAAAGAGGAGGAAGAGACACAAATCAAAGAGATATGTTGAGAGGCAGAGGAAAAGAAGACAAAAAAGACTAGATGGAGAGGGAGGTGGGTAGGAGAAAGGCAGGGGACTGAGGGGGTCTGACTGAGCAATATTAGGAAAGGGGGAAAGCAGTGCGAGACAGTGGAGGGGGACAGAGAAAAGAGGGGATGAAATAGACTGAAGGAAATAGGGAGAGAGGAAGCAGCAAAGGGGCCTGTAGGTAGAAAGTGAAAGGGGGTAATAGGCTGGGAATGAGAGTGTAGAAAAGAGCTGGGGAAGAGAGAGTGGAGGAAAGGGGGTGGGAGTTGTTAAGGTTGTATTTAACCCTATGAATGCTGTAAATGTATCCAAAATTATATATATAAACACCAGCTAGTGGGCTGATTTAAAAAAAAAATTGTCCGGGCTGGTATTCCCTTACAATCTGCCCCTGCTCCACGGGCTCTCCAGATATTGGGCACCCTCTAAGGGTAATACTGTTGGGCAAGAGAAATGACCCCTACTCCCAATAAACCCTTCTTACCAGATCTATGAGGGAATACAGCCTTGCTATGAGGAGAATAATTCAGGGGAACCACCGCTTGTGAAATCACCAAAAGTTAGTGATCGTGCTTGTTTGGAGTTTTATTAATATGGATATACAATTCGCCACACAAGGCAAATATATTTAAAAGTATAAATAAGTATATCTATTTAAAAATGCATAATGCAATATAAAATATCATAAAAGAATATAAGGTAGTTTTTGAATCTTTGAATCCTGCATGTGAACTGGCGTTCTCTCATTGGCAAGAGAATGCGCCAGGTCACATGCAGGATGTATATCCATATCGGAGCATAATTATTTTTTCATATAACTACTAGTTGAAGAGCTTGTTACACAGGCCACAATGCTGGCCGGTCGCGGTCCAGTCATGCGCAGCGGAGACTGCCCACGCTGTGGCTGATACAGAGTGAGCTCCCCGCTCTGTATCAGCCGTGGCATGGGCAGTCTCTACTGTGCATGACTGAACCGCTTGCAGCCATCTCTGTTACGCATGACGGCTTGTGACAAACTTTATCAAATTATTACATAGGATAAAATCTTACAAAATGTGTTGTTCATGGCCAGAAAGATTATGTGGATGGGGATTAATAGCCATCAATGACATTACTAAATATGTTCAACCATAAAGATATACAATTCGACACACAAGGCAAATATATTTAAAAGTATAAATAAGTATATCTATTTAAAAATGCATAATGCAATATAAAATATCATAAAAGCATATAAGGTAGTTTTTGAATCTTTGAATCCTGCATGTGGACTGGCGCTCTCTCATTGGCAAGAGAGTGCGCCAGGTCACACGCAGGATGTATATCCATATCGGAGCATCATTTTTTTTTTTCATATATCTACTAGTTGAAGAGCCCGTTAGGCCACAGTGCCGGCCGGCTCTGTATCAGCCACGGCACAGACAGTCTCTACTGCGCATGACTGCACCGTGTGGGTGTGGCCAGCACAACTGAGGCACTGATCCTCAAAAGTTGGAGCTCTAAGTAGTTTTCTACTTTACCTATTGGGAAATGCAGCCCTAGTGCTGATGCAACATTTAACCTGGTGCCTAACAATTCAGCTCTAATTTTATTACCCAGCACCAGTAGGAGCCAGCCCTTCTGTGTGTAGCCGTCATGTAACGTGATATAAAATAACTTTGGAAGAGTTGCCTAGGACTGTAGGCTGGGGACTCGTCTTACAGCTGTTCCTCAGTAAATCACAGACTTCTAGGAAGACTTGTACATGTCCTGCTCCTCAGTAAATCACAGACTTCTAGGAAGACTCGTACATGTCCTGCCACCAGTGATCAGACACATCTGTCTGCTTCTTGGGACAAGAATAAATAGTAGAACCAAGGTAGGTGTCCGTATACAGCAGTCCTGATATATCTGTTTACATGCCAGGAGCCCATAGGCACAACAATCTAGGTGCCCTTAACTCTACCACACCCCCATTCCTCACATGACCCCAGCCCAGTCCCACCCACTGTTTCCTGGCATGGAAAATACTCTTGGCCTATAACAAGCAAAAACAAGAAAGTTTGAACCCCTTGGTTGCTCTGCAGTAAATTGGAGATTTGTCAAGCATCCAATGGGTTAAATAATAGCCTGTAAAATGTATAAAACTGGTGCAGGGGCAAAGAGATTGCTGTGGTCACACGCACAATTCAGAATGTGGGTGTGGCCAGCAAAGGTTAAGCACTGTTCTTCAAATTTTGGAGAGCTAGGCAGTTGCCTACTCTGTCTATTGGGAATTCCGGCCCTGGGAGCCTACCACAGTCAAAGAGAAACTTTGCATTTTATACATGGAATCCACTGGATCTCTCCCGCTTACCAGTGATCTAGAGCACACAATACAGTCTGTTCAGTGTGTGGAAAAAGGTTTTAAAACTGAGCATTGTATAAAGATAAGATGAAAACTCAGTTTTATATGAAGTTGGTGTAAAAAAGTGTATTTGTCAAGTTACTGTAGGTAAAGAAGAACGAGGAAAGAAAACCCTGCAAATTCAAGCACTCAAGACAACCATCAGTAGTACCAATTGTTGTCTTGAGTGCTTGATTTCGCTGGGTTTTCTTTCCTCTTTCGACTTTAATTACAATTGTTGCCATGTGAGCACCCTGTACGATCTGATTTACTGTTTCCCTTTGTGAATATATTGAATGCTAGGTGTGCACCGATTTCTTTCATTTTCTAAGTTACTGTAGGTGTAAGCATTTAGCACACAGCCATACCTGGGAACTTTGTCCTCTTGAGTCCGCAGAGAGGGCTCAATGTGCTGCGACCAGGGGGATGGAAATTATGCAATTTATGTTATAAATGGGTGGGGCTTAACTTGGTGGGCATGGCTTATCGACCTTGTGTCATAAAGTAGGAAGTAGGTGGGAAGTGGGCAGAACAGTGTGGGAAGGAGGATAAGTGGGAGGATCAGGGTGGGAAGGAGGAGAAGTGGGAGGGAAGTGGGAGGAACAGGTAAGAAGGAGGAGAAGTGGGAAGAACAGGGTGGGAAGGAGGAGAAGTGGGAAGGAAATCAGAGAAACAGGATGGGAAGGAGGAGAAGTGGGCGGAAAGTAGGAGGAACAGGGTGGGAAGGAGGAGATGTGGGAGGAACAGGGTGGGAAGGAGGCAAAATGGTAGAGCAGGGGAGAGGGAGGAGAAGTGGGCAGAGTTTCAGAAGAAATTCACCACCTCCGGAGAATCTTCCTCTCCCCCAGGAGAGACAGTAATTAACTGTAAAAACCTGAGTCTCCAGGCCGGATCCGGAGAGTTTCCAAGTATGCAGACAACTTTCAATGAAATTAACTGAATGTAAACAAAAAAATGATATGAAGCGACAATAAGTACACACTTTTCTCAAAAGGTCTCCAGCGCACTGTGAAGTAATGCTTTGGAGTCCTTAGTAGCATCCATGGGGTTAAGGGAACCTACCGTTTTATATTTAGCCCAAGGCCCAGTGGTGGTTTAAAATGGCCTTGCATTTGTCTCAAACCTGTAATCCTGCTGCATGTACACACACAGAAATATCACAGGGAGGGAGGAAGATTGTCCCTGCTCAGACAATGTATTAGTAGGGTGACCACATTTCCGTTTGGCCATTCTGGGACATGTGGTCACCCTAGTCCAGCGGCTTAGGCTCCCGCTGGCGCTGACCATCTTTCTGAGGCTGACATAGTAAGAGTTCCCAGTGGTGAAAGTTCCACTTTAAAGTGATAGTAATACTTCGTTTTATCTTTATTTTATTTTGTAGGCATTAAAAAAAACATGAAGAACGATATAAGTCTTATCTCTCAAACCTTTATGGTTTGAGAGATATTCACAAGCAAAGTTTCCCTCTCCCACCCCTTTTACCTAGTGTAATCCATCTCTTCTCAGATGTGGAGTCCAGTCCATAGACCAGACAAATAACAGCAGGGGGCAATCTTCTTCCCATGAGAACAATGAAAGCCCTGCCCCCTTGACAAGCTTTTCATGTTTTTTTAATGCCTACAAAATAAAATAAAGATAAAACAAAGTATTACTATCCCTTTAAACTTAAAAACAGGAATCACTGTACTCTGAGCAGAAAGACCCTTTAAAGGAGAAGTAAACTTTCTTTTTATTAAATTATATATATACCTGTGTGTGTGTGTGTGTGTGTGTGTGTGTGTATTACAAAGTTTTTCTTACTAACACACCACTTCTAGGAGATTTTTCATTCAAATGTTATTACAACTCAAACTTGTTGTTCGTTTTTCTTCTATAAATAATACACTCCATGGGTATATTTGAGTCCTAAACTACGGCTTTCTATAGTAAAGGGAGTACCCTAGTTGTACTCAGCAGGAAAAGCTGTATAACATTATAATAAAGTTTACTGCTCCTTTAAATTAAGACTTTTAACCCTTTGAGCGCCAGAGGAGTAGGCAACGCATTGCAAAGCAATGCATTGCCTACCCCTCTGGCACTCAAAGAGTTAATTAAAGCTTGCTCTGAAAAACCAGGGAGATGGATGTATTACTAATGGCAACTCTTCCAGGACAAATGAATGGCACCACAGGGAATAAGTAAAATGCCCCAGTGAGTTAAGTGGAGCTTTTACTCCTTGAACACAAAGCAAATTATTACAGACCTATCTCTTTTAAGGGTTAAACACACCATTCAAAGGGATAGTAATGTTTCTTAATAAAAGCAGCTCTAATTAATCATCATAGTATTTGGACTTTGGAGAGTGTTATTTCAATTCTGTCAGAGTTGTAGTTCAAGAGTAATTCAATTACAAAGTATCCCCCTCCCGCCCCTTTTACTGATGTAACACTGCTCAGCCAGATCAGAAGGGAGGTGCCCAGGTAGACTGCAGAGAGGGACAGTCTTCAATTAAGATAAGGGGAAAACCTGAAAAACTTGTCAAGGGTGGCAGGGCTTTCATTGTTCTCATTGGAAGAAGATTGTCCCCTGCTGTTATCTGTCGGGTCTATGGACTGCATCCCACATCTGATAAGAGATGGCTTACACTAGGTAAAAGGGGCAGGAGGGGGATACTTTATCATTCAATTACTCTTGAACTACAACTCTTACAGTAGTGAAATAACACTCTCTATGGTCCAAATACTATGAAGATTAATTGGAGCTGCTGTTTTAGTGAAACATTACTACCCCTTTAAATGTTGTGCTTTTTTGTTTATTTGTCACCTATGAGGCAATTGCTTTGCTCAATAATTGCTCACTGCATTACAACAAATCAAATTAAATTTCAGGAATGAAAATGTGCCTATAACTCAGCCTTAACCCTGTAACGACCGGCCAAAAAGGCATTTTTTTTGGCCCAATGGATTCAGGGGTCCCTGAACTGCATGCAGCCGCATGCGGACCCCTGAATTCCATGACATGCCAGGACCATCATAGGTCATTAACACAAGTTTTCCCATGACAGTCCTGGCACGTCATAGGTCCTTAAGGGGTTAAAGGGGAATTATACCCTACGAATAGGTGGCTCTTAATTTGTTTAACAGATTAACTTACTTAGGCAGGTGTCCTCGAAAATAGCAGTCAGTTATTTCTATGTATTGTTCTTATTGCATTTCATCTTTGTTTTAGTCTACTGCTAATTGTTTCCCTTAAATAAAATATAAACTGTGATAAAGTGTGACCCTTAAGAGTCATTCAGGTGTACTGAAGCCTATTGTTTGTTGTGAGGAAGAGTGACCTAGAGGAAACGTTAAAGGGATTGTAATATTTCACAAAAAAAAGTAGTTTTTATTAATCTTCAAAGTATTTGGGCCATGGAGAGTGTTATTTCAATACTATCAGAGTTGTAGTTCAAGAGTAATTGAATGATAAAGTATCCCCCTCCCACCCCTTTTACCTAGTGTAAGCCGCCTCCCCTCAGATATGGAATCTGGTCTCTTGACCGGACAGATCACAGCAAGGGACAATTTTTTTACTGTGATCATAAGGAAATCCCTGCCCCCTTGACATGTTTTTCAGGTTTTTCCTTATGATCACTGAAGATTGTCCCTCTCTGCCATCCATCCGGACAGTCTTGCTGCTCTGAGGTGAGCAGTGTTCCACTAGGTAAAAGGGGCAGGAAGGTGATACTTTATCATTCAATTACTATTGAACTACATCTCTGACAGTATTGAAATAACACTCTCCTTGGCCCAAATACTATGGAGATTAATAAAAACTGATTTTTTGTGAAACATTACTATCCCTTTAAAGGACATTAATGTCCAATAACAAATGCTTAGAGTTCAAAAAATAAAGTATTTGCCACAAATCCTATCTCTCTAACTGCTTTGGTTTGAGAGATATTCCTATTCAAAGTTCCCCCCTCCCTCCCCTTCTCCTGACGTCAGCGCTGTGCTGACAGCAGGACATCCCAGTCCAGGGACCAGCCGGCGGCTCTGCAGCAGAGCCGAAATCTCGTTATTGGAAAAGAATGACTTAATTGGAAAGGTCTACAAAGTGTGTCTGGTTTGCAAGCACACTTTGTAGACCGTTCCAATTAAGTCATTCTTTTCAAAGAAAGCAATTTCGTCTCTGCTGAAGAGCCTCCTCAAGTTGGCCAGCTTGAATCTCCTGCTGTCAACAGAAGAAGGGGAGAGAGGGGGGAACTTTGAATGCCTATATCTCTCAAACATAGAGGTTTGAGAGATAGGATTTGTGGCATATAGTTTATTTTTTGAACCTCTACAAAACTGTAAGCATTTTTATGGGACATTACTGTCCCTTTAAAGGGATAGCAATACTTAAGTATTACTAATCCCTATATTAAAGTCCTATTAAAAATAAATGTATTGCCCCCAGTGTCATCTCTCAGACCTTTATGGTTTGAGAGATGATCGCTCCTAAAGTTGCCCTCTCCCTCCCCCTTCCCCGTAGTCAGTGTTCTAGCTGACTGCAGGGAAGACAGTCGTACAACTTTCAGGTGGCTCTCCAGCACATCCGCGATCGCGTTAATAAAAAAGAAAACTTTCACTGAAATGGTTTTCTACGTGTGCCTGGTTTGCAAGCACACATAGAAGACCATTTTAGTGAAAGATTTTTTTTTAAATTAACGCAATCGCGGCTCTGGTGCAGAGCCGCCTGATGATCTATGACCCGATTTCCCTTCAGTCAGCTACAACGCTGACTTCGGGGAAGGGGGAGGGAGAGGGCAACTTTAGGAGCGATCATCTCTCAAACCATAAAGGTTTGAGAGATGACACTGGGGGCAATACATTTATTTTTAATAGGACTTCAATATAGGGATTAGCAATACTTAAGTATTACTGTCCCTTTAATATTACAGATCACTATATACAGGAACCTGCAGGTATAATGTATAAATATATAGACGGATCACCTGACTCAGTATGAGGAAACCTAGCAATGTGTTAAATTAAAAGTCACTTATGGTATGAATCCACATTAACACCAATTTGTTTGTTTCCCAGCATCCTGAATAGCTTTACTCAATAGCTGCTCCCAGTCTCAGCATGACAAACAGTGCCCAGTGGGTCATATCTACATAAGAAAAGAGACACAGTTCCGGAACATACCAACTGTAACATAGGTTATAAAAAAAAAATTCACAAAACTACAATTGATTGAAATGGGGTCTTTAATCCTTTTAATGCTAGAGAGATCTCCGCGTTGGAGATCTCTCTAGCATTCAAAGGATTAAAAAGTCCCTTTTAAATCAATGGGAAGTCGTATTTGTCTCCTGTGGTGGAGTTGGTTTGCTCCAAAATGTTATTTTGTAGATAAGGCCCAGTGACATTGATGGAAAGAGGTCCTGTCTGACAGTTTTCACACAGAGCAGAGTGATGGGACCTTCCACTCATGCAGCCTCAGACCAGAGGTGATTGATCACCAATCAACCCCATACTAGTGTTGCAAATGACCGGATCTGAGCAGCGCTCCATTACCAGGAACACTGTGCTGATCATTGAAATGACCTAATACAGTCGATTTCTCTGTGTCTGATTGTCATTTCATATTGAAAAAATATCTTCTTCAAAAGCTCCTATTCATATGGATAAAGCATCTGAGGGCTTTGTTATTCTGTGGGGATTAGAGCACTGGATCCATCAATCTGAACAGTGTCAATGAAGACAGATGGGGAGAGACCCAGGACCTGGGGGGCCCAATGAATTTCTAATTTCTTAACCCTTTCTGTTGTGCTGCTCAAATGTATCAGACTGGTAGCTACTCCAGTAATAGTTTAATTTACTCTAACCACTAACATTTAAAGGGATAGTAATGTCTACATTAAACTTTATCTCTGGGTCCACTATAAGGTTTTTATAACATACTAGTTGAAGAGCCCGATACACAGGCCACAGTGCCACTGGCAGCCGGTCACAGGGCAGTCATGTGCAGTAGAGACTGCCCGCGCCACGGCTGATACAGAGCAGGACGCTCCTTCGGAGTGCCCCTCTCTGTATCGGCAGTGGCAGTCTGTACTGCGCATGACTGCAGCGTTACACACGTTTTAGCGAATTATTATATTGGATATCGCTTTGTTTAATTACTTAGATGTTTGTATTTCATAAGATGCTAAAACTGAAAGGATCTCCCTCCCGCCCCTTCTGGTCACGTCATGCTGCCTCTGTCTGGTCCAGACGGAAGCAGTGAGGGACAAACTTCAGTAAGCAAAATGAAAATCCTGCCTTCCTTCTTCAAGAAGAAGGATTTTCTTTATACTTACTGAGTGAAGATTGTCCCTCGCTGCTTCCATCCGGTCCCACGATGGGAGTACATCTCTAAGGGGAAGCGGCCAGAAAGGGCAGGAGGGGGATCCTTTCAGCTTTAATATCTTATGAAATATGGAAGTAATTAAACATAGTGATATATGTTATAAAAACCTTATAGAAGACTCAGAGATAAAGTTTAATGTACACATTACTATCCCTTTAACTGTCAAATAATTTAAACAAATTAAACATGTTCTACCATACTAAAATTAAAGTGCAACTGTCAACCTACATCATGTGTAACATGTTATCCCAAAAGATCAGGAGATCCATAGTTTAGGTCAGAAGTTCTTAAACTGCGTTCCATGGAAAACCCCCAGGGTTCCATTGAGACAGGGGTAGCCAATCGCATTCCTCAAGAGCTACCAACAGTGAATGTTTTTAACCACTTAATGTCTGGTGGCCCTGGGGGAGGATCACCTTTAAGGACAGCATAGACATAATTCGGAATGCCGGCACATGTAACTGATCATGTGTACCAGCTGGCCGAAAGGAAGGCTGAAAATGATTGCGCCGGTATTGAGTCAGTTTCAGACTCCCATAGTGATCACAAAAAGACATGATGTGCCAGGACCGTCGCCAGTCCTTCACAATGAATTTGGATTCCCCTCTTGCACTCAAACGGTTAATTAGTCTACCTGAGCTTATTCAGGGAGGTATCTTTTGGAACATCTCCCACTACTGGGCGACCATGTGTCAGCAATGAAAAGGATGATATCAGAATCTCACCCACATCCAAAGGGCAAGATTCCGATATTGCGGACTTAAAGTGTCACACATTTTAATACTTAACTTTGAAAATAATAACCTACGCGCGGCACACTCTGCTCTGCTCCGTGCATTTCATCTTGCAGCTCGTACACACAGCGCGTGTAGGAATCATACATCCAACCACTGCTAGTGTATACATCCATGTATGTAACCCTTTGAGCATGAGAGGGGTACGCTTGCTCTGGAACCACTGTTGCACTCAAAGGGTTAACATATATGGACATACATGGATGTAAGCACTAGCAGTGGCTGGATGTGTGATTCCTACATGTGCTGTGTGTAACAGCTGCAAGATGAAATGCATAGAGCAAAGTGTCCAGCGTGTAGGTTATAATTTTTAATGTTAAGTATTAAAATGTGCAACACTTTAAGACCGCAATATCAGAATATCGCCCTTTTGATGCGGGAGAGATTCTGATATCGTCCTTTTCATTGAGGTGACATGTTTAATACACCACTTTCTTTGTTTCCCAATAATGGCCGATATTTTGATAATGAACCGTTCAGGGATAGCCTGAAAACATGCTCCATTGGTAACCCTTGAGCACCAGGGCTGGTTACCTCCTGCAACAGATACATTTAAGAGAGGATCCGATACATTTCTAGCAGAAGGGCACATACCAGGCTATACTGTGTGTTAGTGCCAAGAGATAACATCTGCATTCAGCGCTGCATGTCACATCCATGGAGTTCAACATAAAAGTTGCTACCTGGACCATAGGACTTCAAACTCTACTCACTGAACATGGTAACCTTTACCCTTTAACCCTTTGAGTGCCAGAGCGCTACACAACACATTGCAAAGCAATGTGTTGCGTACCCCTCTGGCACTCAAAGGTTTAAGGACCAGAGCGGTGTATCCTTCCACTGCAGGGTGAGGCCATAAACCCCATAAGGACCAGCCGCACCATCGGAACACAGAGCTTTTTGATTTTTTGTGGAAATTAATTCAGGTGTGTTCGAGCGGCATGCAGCCGTGCAGGGACTGCTGAATTCCATGACGTGCCAGGACCGTCATGGGTCCGTAATGCAAGTTTTCCCAGGACGGTTCTGGCACATCGTGGGTCATTAAGAGGTTAAGGACCACAGTGCTCTTTTTATTTCTGGGATGGCAGAAAGGTGCGCAGCCTGCTGTCATCCCAGAATTCTATGACATGCCAGGATCGTCAAGGTCCTTAACCTAGGCTGACCAGATCTCACCTTTAACTGGGGACACATAGGAAATAGCCATTTTTCAGTACTTCACTGAAATGAAAGCAGTCCTGCAGTATGCATTTTTCCTGTGTGTCCCCGGTTAAAGGTAAGGTCTGGTCAGGCTACCTTAACACAAATCCACTGGTGATGGTCCTGGCACGTCACCGGTCCCTAAGGTGTTAAAGGATTAACTAGACTCATGCAGTCTGCCTTCTTAAGTGTTTGAAACCTCCATTGACATAACATCCAAATGTTATCTCTTGAACAAAAGCACAAGGGCAAAATACATAGGGGACATTAGGATTTTCTGGCCACTGTAAAGTAAGCTGACCAGACCTCACCTTTAACTGGGGACATATAGGCAATATGCATATTAAAGGGCTGCAGTGAAATCAAAGCAGCCCTGCAGTATTTATCAATTCTATCCCCAGTTAAAGGTGAGGTCTGTTCAGCCCACAGCAATGTAATTGTAGGATTATTAGGGTGATACTTCCCCTTTATTGCAGCTTCACCTTACAGCTGGAAATTTCTGACAGCTGGAATCTGCTGACACTTGCCTGTGTAGTCTGTATCAGATCCTGCCACGTTAGGGGAGATTAAATAAAGCAATTCTATGCTATTTCTAATTATATATATATGACCTGAAATTGATTTTTTGGTGCAACTCCTGCCTATCGGCTATGTACTAAGTATCTATTCTGAAAATTCTTCCATTTGCACTACTTGTCCCAAGGAAAGGGTAATGGATAATGTGATCACATATCCCTTTAAATCGTGGACACATAAAAAACACACCGTGCAGGGTTGTGCTGATTCCTGCAGAAATATATTGTTATCAGCATCCCTGATTCAAAGGGATTCATGGTCACCTTACAGTGGGCAAGTCTATGGGCATTTTGAGGCATTATGCTCCTGCTGTGGCTTGTTTTTAGCTATATAATAATAATGTCCAGATAAACGCATCAAAAATGAGTCAATTTCCAGTGCATGCTATAGGATAATTGTTTGATGCTTGTTTGCAGTCTTAAAGTGGAACTTTCATGTTAATAGCATTGCCCCCAATACATTACTAACCTAGTGACAGGCAAAGTCTAACTGTCTTTAAGCTCAATCAGGTCATTGCTGAAAAAAGACTTCTTTGGCAGGAACCAGAGGAAAGACAGCACAGACATCTTGGAGGAAATGTACCTCTGAGTCTGCTCTGTCTGTCCCGTTCATAACCAGCATTGGTGGTGACGTTCCTTCGTGCCTTAAGGCACCGGAAGGGACTGACCGCGCAAGAGCACAGAGCTTCACTCGTAAGCTCTGTGCAGCCCGATGCCTGCGAATGAAGTCATTTTTCAGCAATATCCTGGATTTTTTGAGCTTAAAGACAGTAAGACTTTGCCTATCACTAGGTTAGAAATATATTGGGGGGCAATGTTATTAACATGAAAGTTCTGCTTTAAAGGGATAGTAATACTTCATTTTATCTTTATTTTATTTTGTAGGCATTAAAAAAACATGAAGAACGATATAAATCTTATCTCTCAAACCTTTATGGTTTGAGAGATATTCACAAGCAAAGTTTCCCCTCCCGCCCCTTTTACCTAGTGTAAGCCATCTCTTCTCAGATGTGGAATCCAGTCCATAGACCAGATAGATAACAGCAGGGGACAATCTTCTTCCTATGTGAACAATGAAAGCCTTGCCCCCCTTGACAAGTTTTTCAGCTTTTTCCCTTATCTTAATTGAAGATTGTCCCTCTCTGCAGTCTACCTGGGCATCTCCCTTCTGATCTGGCTGAGCAGTGTTACATCAGTAAAAGGGGCGGGAGGGGGGGATACTTTGTCATTGAATTACTCTTGAACCCTTTCCACCCACTAAGCACCTGCCCAGTTAAGCCCCACCCCTTTTATGACACAAAACACATAATTTATCTCCCCTTGTTCGGCAGCACATGAGCCATCTCTAGGGGCTTAAGAAGAGGAATTTCCCAGGTACACTTAACCCTTTGAGTGCCAGAGGAGTACGGAAGGCATTGCTTTGCAATGCATTCCATGTCCCTCTAGCACTCAAAGGGTTAATGCTAGTGGAGTGTGGACACTGTTATACACAGATGCATTGGTCCCTACTGTTGCCTCATTCAGTTAATAGGTCATAGCTTTAGGATTTCCCTGTATGTGCACAGGTGAGTTAATCAGAGGCTCAGTCATTTAACCCTTTGAGTGCCAGAGGGGTAAGCAACGCAATTTGCAATGCGTTGCGTACCCCTCTGGAACTCAAAGGGTTAATTAACTCACCTGTGCATAAGCAGATAAATCCTAAAGATGAGGCATGTTAGGCACCCCTGACCCTTGAATCCTATAGAGACATCCAGTGCTTTACTCTGCAATGTTCTGAACACCTACCTAGTATTCAAGAGGTTAACCCTTTGAGTGCCAGAGAAATATCCATTGCATTAGACACCTCTCTGGGACTCAAAAGGTAAAAAAGGCTTATTTACACAGTGACTATATAAGGGTTTTGTCATCATGCACATTTGTAACATGTTTTTTGTTGAACTTGCACTTTGGTCCCTTTCATACTGGTGACACAAGCGCTGTGAAGCTGCATTGGGGATGTATGTATGTATGTATATCTTTATTTATATGGTGCCACACAGTGTATGCAGAGCCTTACAATAGACATATGTTACAATAAATAAGAGGGGATGAAATAAGTGCAACATTCATAAAAACAATGGGAGAGAGGTCCCTGCCCCAAGGAGCTTACAGTCTAAATGGATAAATGGAGACATACAATGGGGTAAGAGGGCGTTAAGTGCTGAGATTACAAGTGCAGAGTTTGGCCAAAGGCAGTGCATGGTCCTAGTGCTCCAGAAGATAAGATATCAGGGTAGACTTAAAGACAGAGGGGGATTTTTCAAGACGTAGGGAGAGGGGTATGGAGTTCCACAGGTATGGAGCAGAAAGCGAGAAAGGTTTGAGACGGGAGAAGGCAGAGGGTGTGGATGGTGCAACAAGAATTGTGTTGTGTTCTGAGCGAAGGAAGCGGCCAGGAACATAAGAAGAGATGAGGGAAGAGATGTAAGGAGGGGTAGCAGTGTGGAGAGCATTAAAGGTAAGAAGAAGGACTTTGTAATTGATGCACTGCTGAATTGGGAGCCATGACAGATGTCTGAGAATTATGTGGGCAGGTTCAGTTTTTGGGGAGAGTGTGGTGATTCGTGCAGCTGAGTTTAAACAGATTGCATAGGTGAAAGATGAGTAGCAGGGAGGCCAGTTAGTAGGATATTGCAATAGTCTAAGCAGGACAGAATGAGGGCATGTATAAGAGTTTTAGTAGTTTGTTGGGGGAGGAACGGGAGGATTTTAGCAATGTTGCGGAGAAAGAAGCAAGATGATCTAGCCACGGAGTTAATGTGAGGGGAGAAGGAAAGAGATGAATCAAATATGGCCCCAAGGCAGCATGCTGAGCTGACCGGGATGTCTTCTGTTGGGAATGTGCTGGGCTATCATACCTTTCTCATGGGCAACTGTCACCTCGTATGAACGCACTGAAGTCCACCATACTGCATGTTTACTGTGCTCACACAGGAATAGTAAAGGTGCAGTAAGGAAGGTCTGCACAGGTCTGGGGCCACCTGCAGACCTTGCATATGAGCAAAACGGTTGCTTGTACTGCTCATCTCAACTTCTAATGGATGACTGACTCACATGGTTGTCTGACAATAATATTGCCTGGCACACACACTGGCAGGCAATCAGAAACACTGCGTCTAGATCTGGGTGGAGCATGGGAGATGAGAAAAAGATCATGGGAGATAGGACTTTACCAGGGACTACAAGTATTTTGTCACCAGTGTGAAAGATCTTTTATGCAGCAGCATAACAATAGGGGTCGCATCCCTGACCGGGCCTGTCACTCCAGGGGCCCGGCCACCACCTGCAAACCCCCCCCGCCCGGCACATACACCAACTAACAGCGGAGCTCCCTCTTCAGCACTCTAGTAATGCTGATGACATCATCTCCCAGCGCTCTGCATTACTGAAGAGAGGACCACTCGGGAGCTCCAGCTGTATAGAGGTCTGTGCAGAAGGAGGTGCAATCCTCTCCTGCCACGCTGCTGGACCACCAGGGAGGTAGGAGATGGCTACTGGGGGGTCAATAGGGGCTATGTGGAGGTGGAGATTGGAAGGAACATGGAGATTGGGGCAATGTGGAGATTGGGGGCAATGTGGAGATTAAGGCAATGTGGGGGCAATGTGGAGACTGGGGGCAATGTGGAGATTGGGGCAATGGGGGGCAATGTGGAGAATGGGGGCAATGTGGAGATTGGGGCAGTGAGGGGTCAAAGTGGAGATCTGGCACCTCTGCTTTTATGAGAACTTTTAGTCAGTTGAGATAGTGAAGAAATTGTAGAAATATGTAAAATAAAGACAATGGGCCAAGGATCCAATACCATGAACATTAGATTTAATCAACTGCTATATGAATGATACACAAGAACACTAATCTGTTCAGTATAATGTTTTTTAGAGTATAAAATTACAATAGCAATGTAATGTAATAGCAATGATTAAACAAAGCAGCACATTTCATATTGTTACTAATCACATAATAAAGTATTATATTGGCCTTTATAAAGTGACTTCTTTATTCCTACATTATTTTTGCATTGTAAGATGCTGTTGGTTGGTAGTGGAGGATGAGAAATGTAGTTTCCAACAGCAGGAGAGCCAAACGTTGCTCACTCCTGTATTCAGGAGCATTTTAATCCATCTGCGTTCTTCAGGGTCTTCCTGTTTTAGGGAGCCTCTCATTGGGTTTCCAACAGTTCCAATTTTTCAGAACGGAACTAAGATAATCCTATGGTAAATTATCAACATACCTGGAAAGATATGCCACGGAGACTCCAGGGGGGTTATTCACTAAGGTGTGATGCAGTGAAAATGACTTGTCCAGTGTGATAAACTCTCCAGTTCCTATGTTATTCTATAGAGCCTATGCGCCAAGATCTTTAAAGTGAGAGACATCTTAGCACAAATTCTCCATAGAATAACATAGGGACTGGAGAAGTGACATCACTAAAGAAATCATCTCCACTTTATCCCCTCTTTATCACTCCTTAGTGCAGTGTTTCTCAACTCCTGTCCACAGGACCCACTAACAGGCCAGGACTTAGGGATTTCTCTGCTAGAGCACAGGTGTGGTGATCAGAGGCTCATTCACATTGATTAACTCACCTGTGCTCTAACAAGGAAATCATGTGATCAGAGGCTCATTCACATTGATTAACTCACCTGTGTTCTAACAAGGAAATCATCAAATCCTGGCCTGTTAGTGAGTCCTGAGGACCAGGCACGTGCACACATAGACACCAAGGGGGGCTTGAGAACCTGCCCTTTTTGTCCAAAGTGCCCTCGTGCCGTTTTAACAAAAAACAAACAAAAAAAAATGAATCAGTCCGATTTTATCTTATCCCAGTCCGTTTTTCAATTTTGATTACCGGGGGGGGGGAGGCTGCTCTCCTCTCTTCTTACGTCCAGGTCCTTTTTAAGTGTAAGGTCCCTTTAACATGCCGGCCAGCCAGGGTCCTTTTTACGTGTCTTCTCCTCTTGTGTGTCGGATCCTCTCCGGAACCCCTGCCCCCCAAAATGTCTGTGCATGTCCCTGCTGAGGACAGGAGTTGAGAACCACTGCCTTAGTGTATAACCCACAGTTTTCTAGGTTAATTACTGGGTCTCAGGGGACTGGGGGTGATTCTGCAGGTAAATAAGTTCTTTGGTAAGCCTTCCCACTCCCCACCCCATTTCACCTCAAACCCAACCTTTTCTCAGTCCACTCCCATTAAGTCTGAACACATTAAGACATGAATTGCGTCATTTGGACATTCCCACGTCTGCTTCAGTGTTACTCCGGGAGCTGTGGACATCAAGGTTCTCAGTATGGAAATCAATAAGTCTGCTCCACGTGCACAAGACAACAGTGTGGCTGCTTTTCCTACAAATAGGAATGGAGAAAGGACAAATACAATCAAATCCTAAATGTTTGTCTGTATTAGAGGAACTCAGTTCACAGTTTCATCGGGTGCTTCAGAAGCTCTTAAAGCGGAACTATCACCTAAAACTTTAGTTTTACCACGCATTTTAATGTTTAACCCGACATTAGTGCTGTGTGTGTGTGTGTGTGTGTGTTCTTCAAGTCGCCTGGTAGTGGAGATATTTGCCCTGCAAAATCGGGTACTTCCGCTTTCTGAGGGATTCCATGACGTCTCAGGACTTCCCAGCTGCCCCAGGGAGCGCGTTCACGCTGCCCTTCGTAGCTGGATTTCTGTGGTGTAGCTTTACAGCAAACTCAGTTTACAATACTAATCAGGTTGTATATAGTTGTATTACAGGTTGAAACCTCAGTAGCATTGTAAACGGAGTTTGCTGTAACGCTACATCACAGAATGCCAGCTTCAAAGAGCAGCATGAACACGCTTCCTGGGGCAGCTGGGAAGTCCTGAAGAATGCAGAAGTGCCAAATTTTGCAGGGCAAATATCTCCACTACCAGGCGACTTGAAGAACACACACACAGCACTAATGTTGGGTTAAACATTAAAACGCATGGTAAAACTTTGGTTTTAGGTGATAGTTCCACTTTAAACACCTCTACCTGTACTAAAAAAAAGTGGACGAATTCTGGTGCAAACCAACTGGACTGCAGGGAACAAATAAACTCTCACATCGGACCATATATATGTAAAGAAATTACTAAGAAAACAATCAGGAATGCCCAATATTCCAGTTGATTTAAACTGGGAGGGGGGTGTCCAGTGCACATTTCTGGCATTCAAGGGAGTTAAACTTCCTGTTTAAATCAATTGGAATGTTGGAATTTTTTTATTTGTCCCCTATGATGGAGTAGATTTGCTCCAGAATTGTGCAATAATCTTAGTACTGTACACCAGCTTCACTGTATGTATTGTATGTAGGTGCATGAATTGAGGCCAGTGGTTCTCAGTCATTTTTCATTCACGACACAACTAACGCACAGTCTAGATTTTTGAAAGCGCCCCTAAAATGTTATGTCATTTGTAAGGGGCATTATGAAGAATACAAATAAGTAATATATCATTATTATTAGGTTTCACTATCAAAATAACCACAACAAACATGTATCTGATACTCAACATTCATATATTATCAAAGCCATTATAGAAAACAAGGGGCACCTGAAGCAGATGGGAATGGAACACCAAAATGCCACCAAACCTTGGTTGAGAATCCCTCATTTAGGTGTTTTGCATGGTTCAAAGGGGCTGTGCTTCCTAGGACAAAGCTGGGATCAATACAGAACATGTCAACGACAGAAAATAAATCAGATCTGTGTTTTTGGTCTCTTATTCACAAAATATTCAAAAACATATTTACTGTGGCTATAGCAATGCTAGAAGCTTGTTAGTGTATTTTCTCTCAATTTTTTCTCTTCTGACGTCAGCTGCTTATATCCCTCCTGCCCTCTCAGCCCATGTTGCTTCTGCACATTTTACTTCAATGATGTTGACATGATCATCAGTGAGAGATGTAAGTAAACACTGCAAAAGGAGAAGGAAGTCAGGTAAATTTAGAGGCCCCGGTGAAATTGAGATAATGGTAATAAGAAAAATATGAAAAACTAACTGTATATTTTTAATGTTTGTGAAGCCACAAGGGCTGTTTATTAGGAATAAGCTCCCCAATGTTGTGTTTTTTTAAGAAAAAGTATTTGTTTTATCTAGGGAGTACTGCCTTTTTAAGTGGCAATGTCATCCTCCCTCATCTTCCTCGTGTCACAGTATCTGCCTCACACAGAGCAGTGTTGCTATTACAAAGTGATCATGTTTTCTCTTTGGATCAATACAAAGTGGGGAATTCCTCAGTTAACTTCCTATTTTCACGCACTATTAGCGGTAAAGGGATGAGAGTTTTTGCTGCTCACTCCTCTTTCATGTTCAGGGTAGGACACAGCCCCTGTGCTACTAACTAAATATTCTCATCTAATTAACCCCTTAAGGACCAGCGGGGAGTACAACGCATTGCAGAGTAATGTGCTGCACATCTTGCTGGTTGATAATAGGTTAATTTATAGGATTAGACGCTGGAATCAATTTGCTAGTTCTGCACCTGCTTGATGCCAATTTATTAATCGATTTACTCTGAAAATTCTCCCGTGTGCTGCTCTTGTGCCAACGGGAGCATAGTGTGCAAGTGTGTAGGTGTTCCGCAGTGTTCCAGTCTTCTGCGCTTTATTGATGTGTACTAATAGATGCACAGAAGAACGTGGGGTAACTTTACTCCATTCACCTGCACACGCTACAGAGAGTCTTGACGACTCACCAGTAATCTATCTTACATACCACCAAACCCAAGTGCATGATTATGAGGCTAATGTGAAAATGCAGATAATAAACTTTGCTGGTAGATTGTACATTCCCCTACATTTTACAATGGTAAATATATATATAGATGTTATGTCCATGGAGGCGGACATGACAGTTGCTAGCAGAACCACATGATGCAATCTACTCCCACTGCACATGGTACTTTTCAGCCTTCAAGGACTAGAGGGGTTTGTAACACATGGTGGGGAGATAAAGATAAAGAGGTGATAAAGCAGAGATGACTTCTCCAGTGATATCACTTCTCCAGTTCCTATGTTATTCTATGAAGCCAATGCACTAAGATTTCTCCAACTTTGGAGATCATAATGCATATACTCCATAGAATAACATATGGACTAGAGAAGTGATATCACTAGAGAAGACATCTCCTCTTTATCACTCCTTAGTACATAACCCCATGGAGCTTTTCCTAAAAGACTCCACACTTAGCATAATGCAGTGCATTGTACAATTGTACAGCCCAGTTTCCCCATTAGTTTATGGGACATTGGCACAATTACATGTTCTAAGCTGGCAATAGGACCCTGAGGTTTAAGCGTACGATCAGGAGCTTTGCCCCTAAACAGTACCTAGCAGTGCCCCTGGTAGGAACTAAGTACACTAGGAATGACTGGAGGTACTGTTATATTCACAGATAAAAACAGAAACATTTAGGACCATATACAGAAACATTTAGGACCATATAGAGAATCTAAGAGGATGCATTTCTTGAAGGGGTTGTTTCAACACATAAATGACCGGAGGGGTATGCAGTGCACTGCAGAGCAATGTGCTGCCCATCCCTCTGGCCCTTTAAGGAATAAGAACTTTAGTGTATTGGCTCCATAGAATAACACAGGATTTATTATTCAGCTGCCGATTTGGTTCATTCCAAGAGCGGGCGCTGAAAACGATTTGAGTCCCACTGGGAGAAAGCCGCTATATAAATACTAATTATTATTATCTCCACTCTATCACCTCTTTATCACTCCTGGCTCAGTGCATAACCCCCATTACATCATAATACACTGACCACCTGCTGGTCCTTAAAGGATTACACAGGCTCATGCACACTTGCTTAGGTTTGAAAAAATTGCCAGAAGCTGTCATGTCTTCCTCCATGGACATGGGATCCAGCACTGCCTGAAGATGTTATCTCCTAAACAAAGGCATAATGGCAAAATTCATAGGGGCCATTAGGCTTTTCTGGCCATAGTATAGTAAATAGGGATTATTATTAGGTATTGCTTCCCCTTTAAGAGTACCTTGCATGTACCTCAGTACAACCCATGCCCACTCCTGGGAAAATCGCTGCAATGAGAATTACCGCTGCAGAGGTCCAACGGATCCCCCGAAGCACACATCGCGCCAGTTAAATTGGCAATGCCTCGCACTGTTCTCTAGTGATAAATGTGCGGGTGAATACAGATATTTGAAAACGTGTGAGATTTATTCACCAGTTACAAATCATAGGTTAAAATGCCAAAATTTCTGGTTTTATTATAGACCTTTGTCAGGGCCTTGAGGAAACTCTACAACAAGACTGAAACGTTGGCACTCCATTTATAACTTGCACATAAATGAGACTTCTGTTTTATACAGATCCTTGGAAGAACCTGCCTGTGCCTTTCTGTAATTTACCATTTCAGGGAACCGTTAGCACTTGGGAATATGAAATGAGATGCTTTTCCCGTCACAAAGAGATGTGTGACTGTCCTCATGACCTCTGCTCCTCTCTGCAAAGAACCAACGTGATTATTCAAGTGGCTTGTTTGGTCTTCTGCCCCTGATCTCTATGTCAAATGAGTAGAGACACCTCACTAAAAGCCTCTAATGTAGTGAGGGATGAGGGTGTCATGTGATCAGCCAGGAAAGATCAGGTTTCTACTGGGGGGTCATATCACAGGGCAATCTCCTCCGATATCGATCATCTGTAACTAAGTATCACCACCAGTTCCTTCCCACAATCACATGTTTAAATACCCTGACAGCTGACATGTTGTGATGGCCACGGGTCTCTATCTGATAACATTAAAAGAAAAACTAAGGCCTAAAATGAAAATGGGGTCAATTTTATTATACCGGGCCTAAAGAAATGGAGCAATTCTGGAGCAAACCAACTATATCTCTCCAGCATTCCAGGGGTTAAAACCACATTTAAAAGCATAGTATTACTTAATATGTAAAAACATATATATGTTGTAGAGTTTATCCCCCCCACCAAGTAAAACAAGGGTACTCCCGCTGCTGAAAGGTGTTTTATTAAATAGTTATTACAGCTCAAACTTGAATTTTTTAGGTGCAGTATCACAGTGGCCTGAAATTGTACAGTGGCGCTGTTACTACACCATCACATGGACAGCTCTGGTCAGTTGACCATAAATCTCCATCAGATGATATAGCAACAGCTCCACAGTACAGTTTCAGGCCACTGTGATACTGCACCTAAAAATTCAAGATTGAGCTATAGTAACTTTTGAATAAAACACTTTTCAGCAGTGGGAGTACCCTTGTTTTACTAGAGGAGATAAACCCTGCAACGTATATATTTTTTTACATTGTAAGTATTACTATCCCTTTAACCCCTTAAAGACTACATGACATACTATGACCGTCACAGTCCTTATACCCTTAAGGACCAGTGATGGTCATAGCAAGTCATGTACTTTTTACTTACAGCGATCTACTGGGAGCTCTGTAGGTAAAAACGGAGCCTAAAATTGACCGCTCCAAGACTGGAGTGATCTCTCTTAGGCCTCAAAGCGGCGCGCCGGTACGCATAACAAGTCACGTGTACTGGCGCGTTGGCAAGGATCAAAACAGTCCTTAAGGGAAGATAGCTTCCCTGGACCGCTGGTCCTTAAGGGGTTAAATAAATGGGAATTTTTAATCATCCCCTGTGGCGCAGTTGTATTGCGGCAGAATTATTCCAGGAGGGGAGATGCACTAAGAAGTGATAAAGAGGTGATAAAGCAGAGATGACTTCTTCATTGATATTACGTCTTCACTTCCTATGTTATTCTATGGAGACAATGCACTGAGATTTCTGAAATGGAAGAGACTTGAATGCATTGGCCTCCATACAATATAGTAACAGGAGAAGTGATGTCACTGAAGAAGTAATATGTTCTTTATCATCACTTTATCACCCCTTAATACATAACCCCTTAGTTCTTCTTAGTACATAGGCCTAAGAGTGTACCTTGTCACTTTCTTTATATATTCATTCTTTGATTCTAAATCCCTAAACTCTAATATTAAATATGACTTCTATTGAGTGTGTAGAGAGCTGTGCTCCTGTTTTGGGAAGTCACTGGTTGAGTACTTTTGTTTGCAAAGCTTGTAATGAGTGATGGTTTACAGACATTACTGCACTTCTGTATTTCATGGACACCAATCAAACTTTATTAATGGGATAGTAATGTTTCATAATAAAAGCAGCTCTAATTAATCATCATAGTATTTTGACTTTGGAGAGTGTTATTTCAATTCTGTCAGAGTTGTAGTTCAAGAGTAATTCAATGACAAAGTATCCCCCTCCCGCCCCTTTTACTGATGTAACACTGCTCAGCCAGATCAGAAGGGAGGTGCCCAGGTAGACTGTACAGAGGGACAATCTTCAATTAAGATAAGGGAAAAACCTGAAAAGCTTGTCAAGGGGGCCAGGACTTTCATTGTTCTCATAGGAAGAAGATTGTCCCCTTCTGTTATCTGTCTGGTAGGCATTAAAAAAACATGAAGAACGATATAAGTCTTATCTCTCAAACTTTTAAGGTTTGAGAGATACTCACAAGCAAAGTTTCCCCCTCCTGCCCCTTTTACCTAGTGTAAGTCATCTCTTCTCAGATGTGGAATCCAGTCCATAGACCAGACAGATTACAGAATGGGACAATCTTCTTCCTATGAGAACAGTGAAAGCCCCGCCCACCCTTGACAAGTTTTTCAGGTTTTTCCCTTATCTTAATTGAAGATTGTCCATCTCTGCAATCTACCTGGGCACCTCCCTTCTGCTCTGGCTGAGCAGTGTTACATCAGTAAAAGGGGCGGGAGGGGGACACTTTGTCATTGAATTACTCTTGAACTGCAACTCTGACAGAATTGAAATAACACTCTCCAAAGTCCAAATACTATGATGATTAATTGGAGCTGCTTTTATTATGAAACATTACTATCCCTTTAATCAATTATGGAAATGCCCCTAATACTTACTTACTGAATCAATATTACAATCTACATAGCAAACATGTATAGCACAGCCTTTGCATTACATGATGTCTCCTTCTGGGTAAGAATATAAGAAACGCCTGAACAACTAGGCCATCATAACAGAAATATTGATAAACATAGTGATCCTGATTGCTATCAAGTGCTTTTTACTCACTGGACCACAGTCACCCCCAATTGTTAAACACTAGACAGAGGGAGTGAATCACTTAAGATGAGTTAGCTTTTAGCCACACAAGATAGGTTTATACACCTTATGACCCCTGTACTAAAGGAGCAGCAAACTTTTTTATGAAAAAATATATATTGTAGGGTGTATCCTGTTGTATGAAATAAGAGTACTCCCGCTGCAGAGAGATACATATTTCCAGAGTTAGTACAGTTTAAACCAATGCTATTTTACATTAGCAGTGCCCTCTAGTGGTCAAATTATAATTAGTCATTCTGTTACATTCTAATGGAGAGGAAAGTCAGTGACAAACAGATACAAATTCCTATTGATTGAAAGCAATGTCTAGGAGACCTTTCTAGCATTCAAGGAGTTAGAAGCCCCATTTCAGTCAATGGGAATTTTTATTTTACCAACATTGTGCAGCTGTTTCGCTCCAGAATTTATCCAGTTCTTAGTACATCAGCCTGAGAATAGCTTCCATTTAACTTTCTGAGTGCCAAAAGGGAGTGCAACGCATTGCAGAGCAATGAGTTCGACAGGCCTCAGACACTCAAAGTGTTAAGTTGCAGAGTCCCTAGCTTCTTGATGGCTTCATAAATTAACATGGGATTTAGAGAGATTGGTCACCGCTCAGTGCACACCCATCCCCCTTTTTTCCTAAACACTATCAAGTCCTCCAAAAAAGTTCTTGGGAGAAAAGATTATGTTTTCATTCGTTGTGTTTTTTTTGTTTTCTGTTTATCTTTTTTGGGCTATCATAGTTACTGTAAAAGTATGCTAAAATACTGTACATCTCACTTTGCTCATAATTTTTTTTAATAAAGATCATCAAATACAAGATTAGGAAAATTGTTATATCTCACCCTCTATGGACCATGATAAAATCCCCATCATTATCTTACCAACCTCTGCCAATCAGTAGAATATTCTGATAGATAAACTAAAGTCAAAATTCATTCTCTGTTAACTTCCCACCTTGTCTGTTGTAACAATCTCCTATTCCAAATTCCATCAACGTGACTGCCACAGATCCTTAAAGGGATAGTAGTACTTAAAATGTAAAAAAAAAATATGTTGTAGGGTTTATCCCCCTGAGTAAAACAAGAGTACTCCCACTGCTGAAAGGTGTTTCATTCAAAAGTTATTCATTTTCAAAGTTGAATTTTTTAGGTGCAATATCACAGTGGCCTGAAATTGTACGGTGGCGCTGTTGCTACACGATCCTATGGACAGCTCTGGTCCCGGGACCATAAATCTCCATAGGATAGTGTAGCAACAGCGCCACTGTACAATTTCAGGCCACCGTGATATTGCACCTAAAAAATTAATCTTTGAAAATTAATAACTTTTGAATGAAGCACCTTTCAGCAGTGGGAGTACTCTTGTTTTACTCAGGGGGTTAAACCCTACAACATATAGTTTTTACATTTTAAGTATTACTATCCCTTTAAGTTCACAGCCAGCACTGGATTGATTACGTTCCGGTGGCCAATAGACAATCCCAGTAACCCACAATATTCCAGAGATGCAATAAATTTACTGCATCATCTTTATCCCAATGTGTGCTGTCTCCTACGATCCCTGGACACCCCAGACTGAGTATACTTATATATTCTATCTATATGGGATGTGTATCTATGTTATAAATGATTGGCCTTAGTATTACTTAATGCGAGTGCAGCTGCCTCACATTCTTTTTCCAAAATATTACACGTTATTCCACGATATTTTATAAAAAGTGATTTATTTTACAATTGCTTTTGAAATATAAATGAAACTTACAGAAATGTATAATTCTTTGTTGTGTCTATTTATACCTAAAACAAACATAGAAACACACATTTCCATAATAAAAGGAATAACAGAACAAGAGGATATGACCTAAAATTAGAAGGTTGAAAAATAAGAAAGGGTGATAGATACATGGGGTAGCCTCCCAGTAGAAGTGGTTGAGGCTAAACAAATGAACGTAGAAATGCTAGGGATTGATGTAACGGACCTACGGTCGTTACTGTTGGAACTCGTACATAAAAGACTGAATTTCACTGAGAAAACCACCCAGACACCTCACACCATGGCTGCACTTCCAGTCCCATGTTAAAGATAGTGCAAAATGTGTGCAACAGGTAGGCGTCCCTCCCACTGGCCAAGGCTTGTCGAACAATGCCACGCTAAAGCATGACGTTTCTTCAACAAGCAGACAGCTCTGTGGATTGGTTGTCTCCTGTTCCCACTCCTCCCTCTGGTTCCCATTGGCTGAGGGGGGACGTGGGATGAGATTTAATTAGCATGTCGGGCCCGGGTAATGTACTCAAAAGTTGCATACAATATAACTGGGCCCAGACTGGTCACCACTGTTATTGGCACATGTCGCTCTGATCCTCATTGGCTGTAGATCGGAGTGTCAAGATTGAATTGTGTTCTTTGTGCTTTTGTGTTTTCACTGTATAAAATGTCCCAGTGTCCCATGTCCCTAAATAAAGTGTGATCGTTTTGGAACTACAACTGCGTGCTCTCATTTATTTTAGGAATGGTTTAAAGGGTCCCCTTTGACCTCACTCCCAGGAACTCTGTCCAGCAACACCAGCACGGCTACCTCTTGTAGCCTCTTCAAGGAGAGGGAAACCCGTAACGACGGCTAAGGACAACCCTGGGTCCTTAGCTCCCATTGCAATAGACATATGGCAATTCTAACAATAAAGCAGGTTTGAAGAAATAAACATAGTGAAATGGACAGACAAGATAGGTCAGCTGGTTCTTATCTGTTGTCGTATTCTATGTTTCTGCATAAAATTACCTTTTACTTAGTTTGTAAGAAAACGCTCTGATTTAACCCTTGGATGCTAGAGACATATCCACTGAAGATGTCTCTGGCATACAAGACATTAAAAAATGCTGGTCATTGGACAAACCAACTGCACCATAGTGGTTAAATAACAATTCCCCCCAAATCCTAATTGATTTAAATGTGGCTTTTAATTCTTTGAATGCTCGAGAGATCTCTCTAGCGTTCAAGGGGTCAAAATCCCATTTAGATCACTGGGGATTTGTTCTTTCACCCTACAGTGCAGTTAATTTGCACCAGAATTGCTCTAGTCCTTCTTAGTACATCGACCTCACTGCTATGGAAAGATGTATTCAGCAGCAAGTCCTTCAAGGTCATGACCCTGCTGTTTAAGGCTTTGCAAACATGTCCCTTATCAGCGTCATCAAACCTCTCCAATACTTTAAAGAAGAACTCCAGATACACTTAATAGAGGTGGCTGGATCAATCACTTTAGATTACTGGGGCTAATCAGTCTTTTTAACAGGCTACTGAACTATGTCCTAGAGTCTAGTGCTCCCGTACAACCTGTTGAAAATTGCACTTCACAGCAGATGTCAATGTACCGGCATCGTCTTCAGCTACTGTGGGCTAAATTACACAGTTATATTGAGTGATGCTTAATATTAAAGTCAATCTGTTACCTAAAAACTGCTTTGGGGAATTTGAAAGTGCTTTCAAAATCACCTATAAATTCTGTTAGCTATTTTTTAGTTAGTAAACTAGTTTTTCGACTATTTAGAATTAAAGGGATAGTAATGTTTCATAATAAAAATGTTTCATAATAAAAGCAGCTCTAATTAATCATCATAGTATTTGGACTTTGGAGAGTGTTATTTCAATTCTGTCAGAGTTGTAGTTCAAGAGTAATTCAATGACAAAGTATCCCCCTCCCGCCCCTTTTACTGATGTAACACTGTTCAGCCAGATCAGAAGGGAGGTGCCCAGGTAGACTGCAGAGAGGGACAATCTTCAATTAAGATAAGAGAAAAACCTGAAAAGCTTGTCAAGGGGGGCAGGGCTTTCATTGTTCTCATAGGAAGAAGTTTGTCCCCTGCTGTTATCTGTCTGGTCTATGGACTGGATTCCAAATCTGAGAAGAGATTGCTTACACTAGGTAAAAGGGGCGGGAGGGGAAACTTTGCTTATGAATATCTCTTAAACCATAAAGGTTTGAGAGATAAGACTTATATCATTCTTCATGTTTTTTTAATGCCTACAAAATAAAATGAAGTTAAAAAGAAGTATTACTATCCCTTTAAGGCATGTTTTGTGCAGTCTTAGCCTTACATTACCTCCCCCCACTTACTGACACTGCTCAGAAATGCATTACCCAGCTCCTCTTGCATTGAAAGTCAAGAATCAGTAAGTGGGGAGGTTATGAAGGGCTATGTCTGGAAGTGCCTGCATGGTATATGCCTTAATTACCATAATCAGTAAATATAAATAACACAAAAATGAATGTCATAAATAAAATATGTATCATACAACATATAGATAATTTTGACAGCTTTTTCAAAATCACCAATGTTCTTTTTAGGTGTCAGTGTCCCTTTAATAACCCTGTAATAATCCCTGAAATAACAGCACATACGTTTTATTAAAGGGACAGTAATGTCCCATAACATTTTTTTAGAGTTTGGTAGAGTTTAAAAAAATAAGCTAAATGCCACAAATCTTTTCTCTCAAACCGCTATGGTTTGAGAGATATCATCAACTAAAGTTCCTCTTCTCCTTCTGTCAGCTTTACAGCTTTTCATATCTAAAAAGTGTGCTTACAAACTAGGCACACTTTGTAGACCGTTCCAAAGAAGTATTTCTTTTTAAATCTCGCTGTTGCGGCTCTGCTGAAGAGCCGCTTGTCAGTCCCCAGACCAGGAACTCCTGCTGTCAGCTTACAGCTGCCATCAGTAGAAGAGGAGGGAGAGGGGAACTTTCGCGGATGATATCTCTCAAACCATAGCGTTTTGAGAGATAAGATTTGTGGCATTTAGCTAATTTTTTTAAGCTCTACAAAACTCTAAAAAAATTGTATGGCACATTACTGTCCCTTTAAAGGCAGATTTTTTATAATGCATTCCATAGGAGTGCTTGAGAATTAAACTGCAGCTTTCCATAGTAAGTGATGTGATTAGCTCCATCTGGTGACACACTAGAAAATTGCAGTTGAATGTACATAGAATAATGAACACTCAAGACTATCAACATTTTGCCCAGGGCCCATACATTTGTACTTAGTACATACCCTTCTAAAGTCTGAATCTAAAGGGCAAGTATCACATTTTACTAAGTCTGTTCCAGTGAGAGCACTCTGCGGCCCCATAACAGCTCCTGTTAGCACTTTTGGGAGGTCAGAAAAATGATGCAGTTGACTGAAGCGCAACCTTGGAAGTATGTTTCTCTCAGCCACAACCTCTGTGGGTTATGTGCATAGCCCTTATAGACCCTCTGTGTTGGGCTTTCAAGCTAGACAAAGAGGGTCTATGGTATTTCTGGACATCTAGCTGCTGCCAGATTACAGCTCCCATCATCCCCTGCCAGCCATTGACTGACAGGGAATGATGGGGATTGTAGTCTGGCATGTAGTCTGGGAATTGTGAGCGCCTCACATTGCCCACCACTGGTCTATGGGGACTGCATCAAGCAGACTTTAGACTTGTAGTTCAGTCTCTTTCCTTGAGACTAATGGTCATAACCGAAAACCTTCTAGTCTTAGGCCTCTGTAGGTCTACTAAGGTCTAGGGTGGGCGTGTCCAAATCATGATTCGTGTCATAATGTGGGAGAGGCTTGATTGGTGTGGGTGGAATGGGGAGGAGGGGAGGCAGGATGTGTCCCCTCCTCCCAATTCCATCCACACCAATCAAGCCTCTCCCACTTTATGACACAAATCACATGATTTGGACACGCCTACCCTAGACCTTAGTAGACCTCCACAGGCCTGAGACTAGAAGGTTTTCAGATGTGACCATGGGAGGAAAGTGGGAAGTATAGGGTATAGATTGACTGGAACTGGAAGTGAAGTGGGGGAGTCACTGAACCCTAAGAACTAGCCTCTGCCTCCAGAGGCCTAGTAATTAAGGATAAAAGACTGGAGTCTCTGGGTCAGATCCAGGGAGTCCCCAGCCATGCCAATCAGGGTTCACAGAGGGCCACTTTTTAGACCCCCCCCCCCATTCTTTGGTCATCAGAGGCTCTCAATGCAGTAGATAGGAAACCGTCCACTTGATAATGACCCTTTAACCCTTTGAGTGGCAGAGGGGTACGGAATGCATTGCAAAGCAATGCATTCCGTACCCCTCTGGCGCACAAAGGGTTAACACCATGAAAGCAGGGAAACCGCTGACTTTAAAGCAATTAAGAAATTTCTGGACTATTTCAAGATCCTTAATTAAACTGTTTTTAAAACAACGGATTGGACTGAATGGCAAATATCTAGATTAAGTTACAGCCTTAAATAAACTGGGAGGCCTAACAGGCCACATCCATACAACATGTTAACAGACATACAGCCCTTGTGTTGTCCCTAACGGACTACTGGATAATGGTTTTTCTCTGCTGATTTCCTAGTCTTACAGAGACAGGTGCTTGGCATTTTTGTCAAAAGCATTGGCTGTGGCCGTGCTCTGAAACCAAACCTGATACGTGATATTGTGTAGCTGGCACAAAATCATGTACAATACCCTGCATAGCTCATTACATTTTAAGGTTAAACCCTGAGTTCCAGAAGAATGTACAATGTATTAGTAATCTTGGTTAACTCACTTAAAGGAAAATATATAGGCAGGTCTACTACATACAGCATTGGTTATATTTATTTACTGCATTTTTGCATTTAATCTCTGTTGTAGTCTATAACTGAGGGAGGATATTTTGATACCTTATGAATGTATATATGGCCCTTTAGAATCAGGGGCGGGGCTCTCTTGCTCTATGAATCTAGCCAGCTCTGCCCATGATTCTAAAGGGCATTGGATACATTCTCAAGGTCGAATTCAGTTATAGAATACATTCTCAAGGTCGAATTCAGTTATAGAATACATTCTCAAGGTCGAATTCAGTTACAGAATGCAGTATAGTTTAAGTGCATATAAAAACAAGTAATATGTATAGAAATATTCCTGACTGCTGTATAAATGACACCTGCATAGGTAAGTCCTCATTTTAAAGCGGAACTTTCACCCAAATAAAAATAGATTTAATCCGATGGCTCTCAGTCTACTATTTTTAACGGCTATATTTATTTTAACAAAATCGGCATATTTAGAAAGTTATTTAATGTAAAAGAAATACCTGGTGACGTCCTTCCGCTGCACACTACGGTACACTTTGCACCGCTCTGCTCTCCAGCCCATCCCCTTGCCGGCCAGAGCCCAGTAATAAGCCTGCATTGCATGTGTAGGACATGCGCATATGGGCTCTGGCCAGCAAGGGGATGGGCTGGAGAGCAGAGCGGTGCAAAGTGTACCGTACTGTGCAGCGGAAGGACGTCACCAGGTATTTCTTATACATTAAATAACTTTCTAAATATGCCGATTTTGTTAAAATAAATATAGCCGTTAAAAATAGTAGACTGAGAGGCATCGGATTAAATCTATTTTTATTTGGGTGAAAGTTACGCTTTAAATAAATTAAGTGCCACTTATTCCAAGGAAAAATGTAAGTATGATAAAGGTACTGAAATGTTTATATATGTATATCTGTGTTTCTGCGCATGTGTATATATCCAGCAGTGTAACTATGGAGTGGAGGGCAAGAACATCCTCCCATCTTGAAAAATTTGCATGTAAGTATTATGTACAAGTAATATATATATATTTGTAATTAAAAATTATCTTTTTTAAAGATATGCACTCAGGGGGTTTAGTATCAAAATCTCAAGGTGTAATATAACAGCACCATTAAAAAAAATGAACAGCAAGTGATTATCAGCAACATTGTGATACTCTCACCGGTACCTTTGTCAAACCAGTCCAGATTTTGCATTTCCTATCTCTTTTCAAATCAACAAACGTTCAGCACATAAACCTAACAATTTTGTAACCCAAACTAAAAAATGTGGACACCAGACACACAATGACAAATTGTGAGGTCACAACTCCCTGAAGATTTCAGCCTGCGTCATGACTGCACCCAGCTCCAGGCCAAGGGAGGTAAAGGGTGAGTCCTGCCTACCATCTTGGCTATGCCATACTTCTGGGGCACTGTGTATTTGTGTGTCTGCATTTATGTGTGCTTGTGTGTTTGTCTATAGGTGTGTGTGTCTTTCTTTATGTGTGTGTGTGTCTGTATTTATATGTGTTTGGGCAGGGCTCAAAATTTCCACTCTCCACTAGCCAATGGCGAGTGAAAATTTAGCCCTGGCGAGTAGAAATTCAGCCCTGGTGGGTATGCAATGGCTTGCAGTGGCGAGTAACTTTTCAGGTCTGGCTAGTGGCAAAGAACTTAAAATTATAAGCCCTGTGTTTGTGTCTGTCTGTCTGCCCATGTGTGTGTGTCAGTGTTTATGTGCGTGTCTGTATTCATATGTGTGTGTGTTTGTGTGTGTCTGTCTGTCTGCCCATGTATGTGTGTCAGTGTTTATGTGTGTCTGTATTTATATGTGTTTGTGTGTGTCTGTCTGTCTGCCCATGTGTGTGTGTCAGTGTTTATGTGTGTGTCTGTATTTATATGTGTTTGTGTGTGTCTGTCTGTTTGCCCATGTGTGTGTGTCAGTGTTTATGTGTGTGTCCTGTATTTATATGTGTTTGTGTGTGTCCTGTCTGTCTGCCCATGTGTGTGTGTCAGTGTTTATGTGTGTGTCTGTATTTATATGTGTTTGTGTGTGTCTGTCTGTCTACCCATGTGTGTGAGTGTCAGTGTTTATGTGTGTGTCTGTATTTATATGTGTTTGTGTGTGTGTGTGTGTGTGTGTCTGTCTGTCTGCCCATGTGTGTGAATGCCCTCCCAACATTTCAAATGGCCAAAGAGGGACACCTGTGTTTTAGGGGGTGTTTCTGGGGGTGTGGCTTATGCACAGAGCATTGCTGAGAATTTTTAGGTTACTGTGTGACCTATTGACACCTCCTTTTGAAACTGAATAAAGGATTTAGAGCAAAACCAAAGTATTTTATTTACACAGATTCATTTACAAACACATATACTGACGATTAACTAAGCATTTACGTGAGTTTCATTGCCGTGGAGCAGTGTGATAAACTAATATACACAACACTCACTCTGATGTCCTAAAAAGAGGGACACCAGGGTAGAAAAGAGGGACAGAGGGATTTGGGTCTCAAAGAGGGACTGTCCCTCCTAAAAAGGGACACTTGGGAGGTATGTGTGTGTGTCAGTGTTTATGTGTGTGTCTGTATTTGCGTTTGTGTCTGTCTGTCTGTCTGTGTGTATGCATGTTTCTGTGTTTATGTTTTTAATTGTGGGTACACATTTGTGTTCTGTGTGTGTCTGTGCTTATGTGTGTAAACGTGACTATATTTATGTGTGTATTATGTGTGTGTGTGTGCGTCTGTTCCATATGTGTGTACTTTTGTCTTTGTGAGTGTGTGTCTCTGTGTGCATGTGTGTGTCAATCTTTCATACGCAAGCACTATTTTTTTAGCATTCATATACATTTTATCCATGTATGCCAGTGGTGTCTCCAATACATTGTGAAGCAAGTTTAGCACGTAAGGGGTTAATCCCCAGTGCCTTTGACACTGAAACCGCAATATTTTTCAATCTGAAAATATGAACCCTGACTGTTATAGTAACTCCACATGCAGTGTGATGTTGTGTCATAAAGCCATAGAGATCATTGTCATTCCCTCTAATATCCCGTACCAAGTCATTGTGTGGGCAAGCGGGAAAAACGTCTATTTCAGGACGCCCCAGTACAGCGCAGTCCTTACTTTGTAATCTAAAATGAGCTTGAAGTTCTTTATTTAGCTAATTCTAAATCCCTTTGTTGTCAGAGCGGACTGGGGTGCATTAAAATGCCTTGTTAGAATTTGCCATTAATTAGTCAAGGATCATTTATAGACTTCATGTCAAGTAAACTTGATTAAAGGGAGTAATCCTCCCACGTAACTATATGTCATGGTGCACACAGGCTTCAGAGTAGGATGTAAGAGCACTGTGTTTTCTGGGAGGGGAATTCAGTGGGGGGGGGGGGACAGTAGCACACAGATGGAATAGAAACATGTGCAAGCCAGATCAAGTGGGATTACATGCAGGCAGATTTAAGAAAATAGGCTTGAGACAAATATTGCTTTTCTATCTTCGCTAGCCAATAAAAAAACAGGACTGGCAGTCTTAAAGCAGAACTGGCATCTCCTAAAAATAACATACACCCCCACCCCCCCCACACACACACACTTACTTTACTTTACTATCACCAGCAAACATCACAGGCACCCCTAGGCAAGTCACTCTAGGTGCCCTTAGCTCCGCCCATGGCCACACCTCCACTTTTCACATGGCCCAACCCAGTCCCATCCACTATTTCCTGGCACAGAAAATTCCTGTTGCCTAAAACAGGCAAGGACAAAAAAAACAACTTTAACCCCTTTAACTCCTTTACAATGTGTTGGACATCTCTCTAGCATCCAGGGGGTTAAAGGGATAGTAATACCTATTACACAAATAAATATTTATTATAGAGTTTATTGTCCTGAGTAAAACAAGGCTACTCCCAGTGCTGAGAGGTGTTTTATTCAAAAGTTATTACAGTTTAAAATGTAATTTCTTAGGTGCAGTATCTCTATTGCTGATATTTTACAGTGGCGCTGTTGCTACATCATCCTATGGACAGCTCTGGTCATTTCACCATAAACCTCCACAGGATGATGCAGCAACCGTGCCACTGTAAAATTTTAGGTCATTAAGATATTGCATGTAAAAAAAAATAATAATTGAGCTGCAATAACTTTTTAATAAAACGCCTTTCAGCACTCAGAGTACCCTTATTTTACTCAGGAGGATAAACCCTACAAGATATATATTTTTTGCATATTAAGTGTTACTATCCCTTTAACCCCTTCCTAACAATGGACATACATGTACGTCCCGCTGAAACTGTCATTTAGTGACAGAGGACGTACATGTATGTCCAGGAAGTCGTTGTAAGTAATGGGGAAAAAAGTTTGGCGGGCGTCAAGTGCCGGCCGCGCACGGGGTTAAAAAAGTATATAAAAGTGGTATAAAATTGGGACATTGAGATTTATAAGGCCACAACCACAATTAAAAAAGTGGGTGTGGCCAGCTCAGCTGAGGTTCCCCTCAAACGTTGGAGTTCTAGGAAGTTGCCTACTCTGCCTATTTGAAAAACAGGTCCTGATGTTCCTTTGTAAATAGATAACATGTTCAGTCTGGATGTGGTGTCCATGGAGGCAGACATGACATTTGCTGGTAGTTTTTTATCAAGCTGAAGCAGAAGGGTGTTCAATGCATTGCAGGCAGAGGTACTTGCTGAGGGGACTAAAGTCCCAGGTTTCATATTTAAAGGGATAGTAATTCTTCGTTTTATCTTTATTTTATTTTGTAGGCATTAAAAAAACATGAAGAACGATGTAAGTCTTATCTCTCAAACCTTTATGGTTTAAGAGATATTCACAAGCAAAGTATCCCCCTCCTGTTCAGCCAAATTAGAAGGAAGGTGCCCAGGTAGACTACACAGAGGGACAATCTTCAATTAAGATAAGGGAAAAAGCTGAAAAACTTGTCAAGGGGGGAAAGGCTTTCATTGTTCTCATACAAAGAAGATTGTCCCCTGCTGTTATCTGTCCTGTCATACAACCAGACTCACATCTGAGAAGAGATGGCTTACACTAGGTAAAAGGGGCAGGAGGGGGAACTTTGCTTGTGAATATCTCTCAAACCATAAAAGTTTGAGAGATAAGACTTATATCATTCTTCATGTTTTTTTAATGCCTACAAAACAAAATAAAGTTAAAACGAAGTATTACTATCCCTTTGAATCCAAAGCATGGGGTACGTAATGGTTCTAATCTCCCTACTTGAAATGGTGCATTTGGGCAGCACTAAGCACTAATGGCGCGAAGCAGGAAATGTGTGCAATCGCTATTTCCCGTGTGAAAACCACTAGGGAATAGGTTTGCGCATGAAAATTCAAGATTAGCGAATGGCTGCGTATATTTATTTTTTTGTGGGCGTGGCTAAGATTAACGAATCTGTGTGAGTGGAATAGCGAATGCGCCTAATGCAAGAACTGCTATTGTGAATGAATTTATACGTCTGTGTACTGTTGTCGTAAAATGGAATTTTTCATGCGCAATTCAAGAAGCGTTCAGTATTTAGCTTCCCGGATTAGAATATGCGCAAAATCTATCTGCGCACAAAAATGCCTTTATCAGATGCGAACGTTTCTTGCATCACACCACAAGAATGAAAGAGGTTGGACCAAACTCCGGGTCTGCTGGAATCTTAGCATCTCCCTTGCCTGGGGGTCGTAGACAACTAAACCACTTCCTCTTCTACGTGGTTATTATGGCAAGACATAAAATAAAGAAAGTTGTGAGAGAGTAAAAAACAGTCTTAAACTCTTGACTTTAAACATTTGTCTCCCTTTGATATGTCCAGGGTGATGTGTAGCACAAAAGGAAATAGGAGATAATTGTTTCAATCAGTACTAGTTGCCACACACTATCCATTCTGTAACTACCAGCAATTTGCAGCTCCCTCAACCATTTTATATTGTAGAACTTTTGTCTGAAGGTGAGATGTGCCCTTGCGCCCGGCTGCTGTCACATACATGACAATATTTTTTTTAAGAGACACGTCTGTATTAAGATTTTATGAACATTTAGAAAAGGCGATTAAGTGGAGAAATGAGCTGTTTGGAAATGAGTCGCTAACTCCTTTTAACTTTCTAAATCTATAGGTGTCAGGGGTAATGGTCTGCTGAGAAATGGCATTTCTCAATGATGTGCTGATTATGGCAATGTCGTGAACTACCTATCTCATTTAAAGTCACAGTAAACTTTTTTTATCTGAAAAGATATAGTCCTACTGAGTAAAACACGGGTATTGCTGCTTCTGGGATTTTTTTTTATTAAGAAGTTATTACGGCTCAAAGCTGTGGATCTGTCACCCTGAATTTGATTTTGCATATGAGAAAATGTCATTCAATGCTGCCTATGTTTCATGTTAGCAAAAAGACAAGCAGAGGCAAAATGTATGCAATAATGATACTTTATTTTTTAAAATACTGGAAATCTCAATCATTGCAGTTTCATATGCTAATTCAGCTCTGTGCTATACTGAGTGCGCCATTACCATAAATCAACATATGGTGCCACACTCAAGAGTTACCATACAGAAATATGAATATCTTCTAAACTGAACATACAATGGACTTTTGGCTAACATAATACATAAGCAGTTGGGAATAAAGCTTACAAATATGTAAAGAAGGTGATAGGCCCAGTTTGAATTAACCTTTTGAGCGCCAGATGCATTGCGCACCCCTCTGGTACTCAAAAGCTTAAACTGCAATATTCTATTGTAAACACCAGGAGGCTGTGCTGTGATCATGTACATGGAGTGCCCTAGACAGCGACTCTTACACTTCCACAAGGTGCATTATAAAATATTGTTTTTTTGGACACCAGTCGACACTGTTGCTAAAGAAAAAGTTTGAGAAGTAATAACTTTTAAATGGAAAATCTCTCTGTGTTAGGACTACCCTTTATTTACTCAACAGGAAAAGCACAGCATGGCTGTCCAGACTTTAGTGGCATGGGATCTGCTTTTTCCATAGTTATCTTTACATGGTTTACTATCTTACTAGTGGGTGTCAATGGTTCCTCTCCATCACATTCAAACACGTTCAATCAAATTGGACCTAAACAACCTCTGCAATATGGTAAAAAAAAATCTCTTAAAGCGGAACTACCACCCATGAATAAATCTGGCCCAAATAAATACCCATCTGGCGACTAGCTGCTCAATAGCGCTAGTCGGCAGAAATATTACCTGGTGTTTGAGAATTAAACACTGTTCCTGGACTGACAGACAGGAAACAGCACAGACATCTTTCCATAGTGAGGTCTGCGCGCCTGCGCTGTCAGTCCCAGCCTGCTCTAGGAGGAGTTGCTAGGAGCTATTCGGCTACAAAAGGGACTGACAGTGCAGGCACGCAGACATCACTATGGAAAGATGTCTGCACTGTTTCCTGCCTGTCAGTCCGGAAACAGCGTATATAATGCTCAAACACCAGGTAATATTTCTGGTGACTAGCGCTATTGAAAAGCTAGTTGCCAGATGGGTATTTATTTGGGCCAAATTTATTCCCGGTTGCTAGTTCCGCTCTAATAACAAGTAATTCTGGGGCAAACCAGAACTGTCCCATAGAGTACAAATGAAACTTTCCAAAATTCCCATTGGTTTAACCCTCTTAGTGGTTTACTATCTTACCAGCGGGCGTCAATGGTTCCTCTCCATCACATTCAAACACGTTCAATCAAATTGGACCTAAACAACCTCTGCAATATGGTAAAAAAAATCTCTGAAAGCGGAACTACCACCCGTGAATAAATATGGCCCAAATAAATACCCATCCGGCAACTAGCTGCTCAGTAGCGCTAGTCGCCAGAAATATTACCTGGTGTTTGAGAATTAAACACTTTTCCCGGACTGACAGGCAAGAAACAGCACAGACATCTTTCCATTGTGATGTCTGCGCGCCTGCGCTGTCAGTCCCAGCCTGCTCTAGGAGGCGTTGCTAGGAGCTGTTCAGCTCCAAAAGGGACTGACAGAGCAGGCGTGCAGAACTCTTTATGGAAAGATGTCTGCACTGTTTCCTGCCTGTCAGTCCGGAAACAGCGTATATAATGCTCAAACACCAGGTAATATTTCTGGTGACTAGCGCTATTGAGAAGCTAGTTGCCAGATGGGTATTTATTTGGGCCAAATTTATTCAGGGGTGGTAGTTCTGCTCTAATAACAAGTAATTCTGGGGCAAACCAGAACTGTCCCATAGAGTACAAATGAAACTTTCCATAATTCCCATTGGTTTAACCCTCTTAGTGGTTTAACTCTTGCAATGCGTTGCATACCCTTCTGCACTTAACATAATCCAATTCAAACACTGCTACGCATTAATCTTTTAGTTGTCTGCCAGTAAACACTTGTTGTAGATCACAAGCTACCTGTTGGGCGCCCGGCCCTACCATATATATATTTTTTTAATAAAGAAAAGTTTACTTTAAAGGGACACATCCACCTTATGAAATTTATGTAACATACCTAAGTCACCAAAATACTTTAGAACAGAATTGAGCAGCCTGTGGTCGTCCTGCAGGTATTGATAAAAGAACCAGAGGAGAGCTTATAGTGTAGTAAGTACCAAAAATCCAGATACTTCCACCAGACACCAGGGTACTCACAATGCAGGACACCGCTAGTAGCAGTCAGTAAAGCAGATGGAGGATTCTACCTGCCTCCACTCAGTTGCACGGGACATCACTGCTGCCCCCCCAAGTACAGGAAATCTACTCAGATCCCCCAAATGATAGAAACAAACAAGACATGAGGGCGATAATAAGTGTCTCACAAAATATCAGTGGAAACAAGCCCTGCTAGGAAATCGCTTCACTGTGGGTGCTGGATAAGGACCTTAATTATAACTCTGGAACCCATTAATATAAAAAGGACAGTCGGAGGAGCCAGAATGTAGCCACAGGTAGTTTGAGGTGATGAGAATTGTAGGGGAATAAGGCTGGAGTATCAGACAGCATATATGTGGTTCTTTGACTACCAGTAGACAGTGGAACAAAGTTTGGTGTCAGCCAGTGGATGTGTGGTTATGTGTCTACCAGTGGACAGTGGAATAAGGTTGGAATGAAAGACAGTGTATATCTTGTTCTGTCTGTGACTACCAATGGACAATGAGACAAGAAGAGTAAATTAAGTCTGGGATGTCATACAGAAATGTGTGCTTCTGTGAATACCAGTGGACAGTGGAACAAGACAACAGTTGTATCTGCACCTGCCCTATTTTCTAATAGAAACATCTGACATGCAACACCTGCACAGCACCCAGAAGTACCACCCACTAAAGAGGAACCTAGTCAACATGGCCTGCCTACTATGATCCTGCTATAAAGCATTAATAAAGTACCAATGGATCCCACTTTTTTCTCCGCCACCGATGGGGAATGACCCCTTCTCTTTCTACCACTCAAGGAAAGGAGAGCAAGCTCCTATTTCTTTGTTTATAAGGAGGGGGCTGTACTCTGAGAAAAGGGATGATGGCAGGAGGGCCTTCTACATGACTTTGGCTTTGGGGCTAATTCACACCCTCCACCACTGTTCTGTTTATCTGTTTATCATGTTCCCTATAGCCCAGTCCCCATAGGAAAAAAATTGCCAGATATAATTACCTGGTAACCATTACATGATCAATTGGATCCTAATAATTTAGTCTTATATTACCAATACCATCTAGCATTCCAGTTGCTTATGAAATTGATACTGTGCTAACCTCTGGGATGCTAGGCAGGGCCTTCAGTGTATAGAATCACCTTGCACTGGAGATACCTCTAGCATCCAAGGGGATAATAGTGCTGATTGTTAGGTATGGACAGGAGGGAGGCTGATGTAGTAGAAATATAACTGGAGAAATTCTGGAGTAAACCATTTACACCATAGGTGAGAAATAAAAACTCCCCAAATGCCCATTGAATGCTAGAGAGGTTCAAATGCATTAGAGACCTGTAGCATTCAAGGGGTTAAAAGCCCCCTTTGAATCAAGGGAAGTCTTAGTTCTACCCTATGGTGCAGTTGGTCTGCCCCAGAATTACCCTGAAGCCAGGATTCTAGAACTTAAGACTTGGGACGTCCTAATGCACTCTTAGTATTCTGTTCAGCCAAATTAAACCATCACCATTAGGGAGATCAGCAGAGCATTACAACATTACATGCATAGCTGGGATCTCACTGGATCTGTCCCGGAGACTCAGTTTTATCAGTGAATTACCGGGTCTCAGGTGGTGGGAGTTTCTTATGAAACTGCCCACATCTTCTCCTTCCCACCCTGTTTCTCCCACTGCTCCTCCTTCCCACCCTGTTCCTCCCATTTCCCACCCTGTTTCTCCCGCTTCCCTCCCACTTCTCCTCCTTCCCAACCTGTTCCTCCCACTTCCCACCCACTTCTTCTCCTTCCCAATCTGTTCCTCCCACTTCCTGCCCACTTCTCCTTCTTAACACCCTGTTCCTCCCACTTCCCTCCCACTTTTCCTCCTTCCCAACCTGTTCCTCCCACTTCTCGCCCACTTCCCTTCTTCCCACCCTGTTCCACCCACTTCCTGCCCACTTCTTCTTCTTCCCACCCTGTTCCACCCACTTCCTGCCCACTTCTCCTTCTTCCCACCCTGTTCACCCACTTCCTGCCCACTTTATGACACATTCTGTTAAGCCCAGCCCCACTCTTAATTAAGCCCTGCCCATTTTGACACTAATCTCTTCATTTATATCCCCAAGTGACACCCCCTAAACCCCCAACGGGGACTCTAGAAGGTATGCTTACATGCTGTGGAGGGGCAACAAGATCCCCAATCTTTAAACATGATATAAGATTCTTTTCATCCAGACGTGATACACTTCATCCAGCACCTTGCACCCCATTTGCCCCCAGCATAAAGACTTCATGTTAAATTAAGACTCCTTTCACATGGGCAACAGATCAACAGAGCAACAGCAAAGCATAAAAAACACTGCACAAGCTGTGAATCATTATGTCTAATGGGGCATTTTACACAGACAACATGCTGCAACTTCCTCCCAATGGTGAGATAATGCAGCTAGAGATCTGAAATATAGGTTTCAATGGAATCACATTGAATTTGCAGGTGGATGTATTTTACCTGCTTTTAGTCACTTCTGTTTACATTAACCCTTGAAGTGACAGAGCAATGCTTTGCAAAACAATGCATTGCGTACCCCTCTGGCACTCAAAGGGTTAAGAGAATAGGGTACTGGGAAAACCTCCAACACTAAAAATGCACTAAAATTTTCAGTTGCTACAAAAAAAGGTCATGTTACAAACGTTGCCAGTGTGAAAGAGCCCTGAAGGTTTCCACCACAACATAACGTTTGAGAACTTAGGACATGTTGCAAAACATATAAAGAAATAATGAGGCGGTGGTATTTCTTTAATGGCGTTGCTAACGACTTGTCTTTAATAGAACAGGCTCTCGAAGTTGCGTTGCAGACAGCTCAGGGTAATTTGGCCACTGGTTCCCTGACTAATTAGTTTATAGCTCATTCACATTCAGTAAATGAGAAATGGAGACTCTAGTCCCAAGGGGCTATTAAGGTGGCAGTAAACACAGGCCCTTTGATCAGGCAAACAACTCGACAGTGCTATGCCATGAGGCTTTCACAACGACAATGAACTGGCCAGAAAAAGGCGCATCCCCTACTTCATCTGTTTGTCTATGGGAAAACACTTACCTGTGACTTATCCAGGCCTCATTCAGGAGCATGGACCATAACTTTCCCCATCACACCCCTATCTCTGATCCTGCGACATTCCCATTCAAATGTTTACATGGACTACAAAGGAACTTTGTACTTGTGTAAAATTAAAACCCACGAGAGAATGAGCATTCCTTATTATCTATCTTTTTTTCACAAGTCTTTGTAGCTTGATCGTTCTCAAAGAACTCACAAAACAAACAAAAAAGTTTTAAAAAAAAGCCAAAAAAAAGGACAAAGACTCTTTTCCCAAAGGATCTAAGCAAGCAGTACAAATGAGCACACCCATCTCGCGAATAGAGTTTGTATAGCAATATACTAGAACGTTTTAGGCCGTACAGATAAAGAAAAGTGGTGTAATTCTAGGGCAAACAGGGTTTGGGCATATTAGATTGTTATGGGTTTCCACTCTTCTCAAATTGTATTTTTGAATTATGCCACAATTGTTATTTGCAGTTATAAGTGGAAAAGAACCTCCTGCACCAAGGAAGAATCATTATGGGACAAACTAACTGCTTCACAATGCTTTGGAAACCTCTCCAGCTTTTCAATTGTTTAAAATCCCCACTTAACCCTTTGAGTGCCAGAGGGGTACGCAACGCATTGCTTTGTGATGAGTTGTGTACCCGTCTGGCACTCAGAAGGTTAAGAAAAAATTCCCAATGCTGCAGTTGGTTTGCCGCAAAATTATTCTTCCTTTGAGCGTGAGGTCCTTTCCATTTATAACTACAAATCACAACCGTGACATAATTAAAGGGATAGTAATGTTTCACAAAAAAAGCAGCTCCAATTAATCTTCATAGTACTTGGGTCATGGAGAGTGTTATTTCAATATTGTCAGAGTTGTAGTTCAAGAGTAATTGAATGATAAAGTATCCCCCTCCCACCCCTTTTACCTAGTGTACTCTACCTCCCTTCAGATGTGGAATCTGGTCAATTGGCCACACAGGTCTCAGCAAGGGACAATCTTCTTACTGTGAGAACAATGAAAACCCTGCCCCCCTTGACAGTGTTTTCAGGTTTTTCCCTTATGCTAATTGAAGATTGTCCCTCTCTGCAATCTATCCGGACAGTCTTTCTGTCTATAAACTAATTAGTTTATAGCTCATTCACATTCAGTAAATGAGAAATGGAGACTCTAGTCCCAAGGGGCTATTAAGGTGGCAGTAAACACAGGCCCTTTGATCAGGCAAACAACTCGACAGTGCTATGCCATGAGGCTTTCACAACGACAATGAACTGGCCAGAAAAAGGCGCATCCCCTACTTCATCTGTTTGTCTATGGGAAAACACTTACCTGTGACTTATCCAGGCCTCATTCAGGAGCATGGACCATAACTTTCCCCATCACACCCCTATCTCTGATCCTGCGACATTCCCATTCAAATGTTTACATGGACTACAAAGGAACTTTGTACTTGTGTAAAATTAAAACCCACGAGAGAATGAGCATTCCTTATTATCTATCTTCTTACAAGAGGTGTGCACGCAGAATAAAATTACTCCTCTTACAGCTTTTAAGAGTTTAATTAGATGTATTAACCCTTTGAGTGTTATAGGGGTATGCAACTCATTGCAAAGCAATGTACTGCTCACCCACCTGGCACTCAAAGTGTTAAAAGGGAAGATACAGGTTTATAACATGCCCTTTACCCTCACTAAAGCTGATGTACTAAGAAGAAATGGGGGGGGGGGGTTTATGCACTAAGGCATAGCATACCTCCCAACATTTCAAATTGCCAGAGAGGGACACTTGTATTTTAAGGGGTGTTGCTGGGGGCGTGGCTGGTAGGCGGGGCATTGCCAATAATTTTTAGGCCATTTCATGACCTATTGACACCTCCTTGTGTGACCTAATAAATTACTCATAACAAGACCAAAGTATTTTATTTACACATACTAATTTATAAACACATATACTGATGTTTAAACAAACAATAATGTTAGTTTTATTGCTGATGATACACTTGATACACTTATATACACCTCACCAGTATGATCTCCTAAAAAGAGGGACATCAGGGTGGGAAAGAGGGACAGAGGGATTTGGGTCTAAAAGAGGGACACTTGGGAGGTATGCATAATAACAGGTGATAAAGTGGAAATAACGTCTCCAGTGATATCACTTCTCTATTTCCTGTGTTATTCTATAGAACCTATGCACTAAGATTACTCCAGCTTTGGAAATCTTAGTGAATAGGCTCTATAGAATAACATAGGAATTGGAGAAGTGATAAACTGGAGAAGTCATCTCCACTTTATCACCTCTTTATCACACCTTAGTGCATCTCCTCTCTGGAGGCATTTTGGAGCAAACTGACTGCACCATAAGCGACACCCCCCCACACACACACACACATGAGCATTTATTTAAATGTGGTTTTTAACCTCTTGCCTCCTAGAGACATCTTCAGGTCTCTGTTTTAAAATATACTGGCATGCAAGGGTTTAAAAAAGTCCCATTTAAATCGATGGGAGTTTGGAAAACTGTCTCCCCTGTGGTGGAGTTGGTTTGCCCAATTAATTAGTCCAGTTCCCTTAGTACATCAGCTGTTATCTCCCATTATTCTCTAAAATCTCCCAAATATCAGACTTGAGAAAGTCTAAATTTCTCCAATTCCGTTTTAACTCCTATGCACACGTTAACAATCTTATTAAGCTATATTAACCCCTTAAGGACCAGCAGTCCAGGGAGTGGATTGAAGTTGGTCGGCGAGCCGGCACACGTGACTGATCACAAGTGCCGGCGCACAGAACGGGGGTCTGATAGTGACTGCTCCTTGAAGTGGTCAATTTCAGACCCCGCTATACTCACAGCGCTCCCACAGGATCACAAAATGCGTTACCTGCCAGGACACGTCACTGGCCCTTAAGATAGGGTGACCAGACCTCACATTTAACCAGGGACACATATGAAAAATGCATACCGCAGGGTTGCTGTGATTTCAGTGCAGTCCTGAAATATACCTTTTTTCTATGTGAGGTCTGGTCACCTACCTTAAGGGGTTAATTGACCCTTTGAGTGCCCCCATCTGGTACCCAGAGGGTTAAACAAGACAATCACCCAGGCAGAAGGGTCTTTATTATTGTAAATGATGAGAAGAGAGGCAGAATTTTGTGTTGCTCATTGCACGTACTTGTCAAGCATTCAGCAGCCGCAAATCTTGTGAGAAATTCTTCCTCTCTCCTCTTTTCTTACCATATAAGACACCTCTGTTTCTCCCCTCTTTAGTAAACAGCTGCCTGCTAATTGCAGATAATTACCACTTGCTATTTATGAGGCTCTTTATAGACCGATGTACATTGGGAAATTCAGTGTGTGAAAATCAGGCTCCAAACAGAGATCTTAGCATTGCTTCTGTTACATGAATTTGACATGTCGGTGGAAGAAGAGCAAATTGCACGTCCCCCCCTTTAACTCTTTGAGTGCCAGAGGGTTATGCAATGCATTGCTTTGCAATGCGTTGCATACCCCTCTGGCACTCAGAGGGTTAAGGGAAATTTTCACAGAAAATATGAGTCTGCTTAGATCAGGGAGAGTAGACTTATGGGCACACCAGCCGCAACATAGGGTTAAATTACCCCATTGATTCAAATGCTAGAGAGGTCTACAGAGCAATGCAAACGTCTCATTAAATCACCGGGTATTTCTCTTTGCCCCCTATGGAACAAATTATGATATATATCAATCATCTTCAGCCACTGGCGATCCACTGCAGGATGAAGGACTCCTCAGCAAATTTCCAACAGCTTTGGGGTCTTGTGCTTTTTGTTGCCATTATGTACCAACAAATTTGGTAATTTAATTTCTTTTGTCTTCTTCTTGGACATTTATTAGAATCCATTACAAAATTCGTTTGCTCCAGTTACTGTCAGGTCTTCTTGCTATGTGGCCTGCCCATTTCCATTTTAGGAGCTTTACTCTTTCAATGATGTCATAAACCTTTGTTTGCTGATTTTTGGTCTCTTTTTGTTAGATCGATCGATCTATCGATCTATCTATCTATCTATCTATCTATCTATCTATCTATCTATCTGTCTGTCTGTCTATCTATCTGTCTGTCTATCTATCTATCTGTCTATCTATCTATCTATCTATCTATCTATCATCTGTCTATCTATCTATCTATCTATCTATCTATCTATCTATCTATCTATTTATCCATCTATCGCTATATCTATCTATCTATCTATCTATCTATCTATCTATCTATCTATTTATCCATCTATCGCTATATCTATCTATCTATCTATCTATCTATCTATCTATCTATCTATTTATCCATCTATCACTATATCTATCTATCTATCTATCTATCTATCTATCATCTGTCTATCTATCTATCTATCTATCTATCTATCTATCTATCTATCGCTATATCTATCTATCTATCTATCTATCTATCTATCTATCTATCTATCTATCTGTCTGTCTGTCTCTGTCTATCTATCTATCTATCATCTATCTATCTATCTATCTATCTATCTATCTATCTATACTATATCTATCTATCTATCTATCTGTCTGTCTGTCTGTCTGTCTATCTATCTATCTATCTATCTATCTATCTGTCTGTCTGTCTGTCTGTCTATCTATCTATCTATCTATCTATCTATCTATCTATCATTATCTATCTATACTATATCTATCTATCTATCTATCTATCGCTATATCTATCTAGGATAATGCCCATGTTTTCAATTCTTAAAAATGATCTAGAACAACAACATTTTATTGAGTCAACATTTCGGTCCAGTCCTGTTTAACTGCTTTTTCTATAAGTCCCATTGGTGCTGCTTTCTTTATATATATATATATATATATACATGCATCTATACATATATATATATTTCTGAAGTGAAATGATGGCACTCACAGGATCTTTTTTGCAGCTGAATTCACTGGGCTAAAGGAGACCTAACACCACCTAATAATATCCCTCTCTTACCTAACTATTGCCAGAAAATCCTAATGGCACCTATGAATTTTGCATGCGTGCCTTTATCCAAGACATTACATCTCCAATCAGTCCTAGACATCATGTCCATGGAGGCAGACATGACAGCTTTTGGACCACAGGACACAAACTCTACCCACTGCACATGATAATCAGTACAAGAGGGGTGTGCGGTGCATTATGAAGCTATGCGTTGTGCACCCGTATGGTCCTTGATGGGACATAACATCCAGGACTGGTTGAAGATGCAAGCTCTTCAACAAAGACACAATGGCAAAATCCATAGGGGCCATTAGGATTTTCTGACCACGGTAAGGCAAGTGTGTGTGAGCTGGGTATTAATATAAGGTGTTGCTTCTCTTTTTAAGGAACTCTCCTCTTTTGTTTTCTGCATATGGGCCATATCTGTCCCAAAAATGAACTCAATCCAGTTCTTGAAACCTGGTTATCAATCTTGATATATGTAGACAGTGTAAGGTAATAACGCCAGGATTCCATCTCTCTCTTGATAAACACAGTAATAATTCTGCACTATCTCACTAATCAGAGATAATGCTGACATTATCTCTAGGCACCTGTGAAGTTGGCTCATCTTGCGGAAATGTGTACCAGACAAATCCGATATCGGACTGTGGGCCAGTTACCAAATGAATCATATTTTGAAGGTTTTGCAAAGGGAATGTTTCATCATTGGCCTTAATATAGGCACTAAAATGTTTCTTACTTACGTTTCCACCTTAGTCGAAGTATCATCATATATTTTCATATTCATGTTTGTCTAGTCTCGCAGGGGAATGTCTCATTTCTGGTTTTATCAACAGAGTTATCTGGGTTTGAATCTTAAAGGGGATCTATCAACCCTGTACAAGTTAGTCTTATTAGTTAGATTATTTAACGAATATGTTTAAAACTGAATTCATTTTTTTTAAATGCTATTTGAGTGAAAATTAATGTTTAAACAGTGCCCTGCACCCTACTTCCGGACAGACTGCGGTTACTAGCTCTGTAACCACAGTACTTCACTCTGCCTCTGCTCCACTACCTCTATCCAGCCTCCTCTGATGACAGAGGCTTTCTGCCTGTAAGCTGGAGCAGTCTCGACTAGATATCAATCTCTGCCAATGAGATCGCTCCATCTTACAGGCAGAAAGCCTCCATCATTGGAGGACACTGGATAGAGGGAGAGGAGCAGAGGCAGAGTGACAGACTATGGTACAGAGCAGGTAACCGCAGTCTGTCTGGAAGTAGGGTGCAGGGCACTCTTTAAGCATTAATTTTTGCCCAAATAGCATTTTTAAAAAACAAATGAATTCAATTTTAAACATATTCGCTTAACAATCTAACTAATAAGACTAACTTGTATAGGAGTGATAGATCCCCTTTAACCCCTTAAAGACCATTGACGTGGCAGGACCGTCACGCTTGTCCGGCACTTAAGGACCAGTGACGGTCCTGGCACGTCACGTACTTTTACTCACCGCTTTCCTGTAGGAGCGCGGTGAGTAATACCGGGCACTGAAGTTGATCGCTCCAAGACCGGAGTGATCTCTTCCAGTGCCCCGTTTGACGTGCCGCCCCACGTGATCAGTCACGTGGGACGGCACGTCAAAGTTTCCTATGTGGTCTTTAAGGGACGGCACACCCCGGGACCGCTGGTCCTTAAGGGGTTAATAAAAGCATCATCCTTCCAGATCAATGTTGTCCAAGTTCAGTCCTAAAGGGCCCCCAGCAGGCCAGGATGTAAGGATTTCCCTGATAAGCACAGGTGAGATAATCAGTGGATCATTCAATGTGACTGACTCACCTGTACTTATCAGGGAAATCCTTACATCCTGGACTGTTGGTGGCCCGTGAAGACTGAACATGGACAGACCTGATCCAGATCATTTGATTTCACATGCTGCTCACTAATGGGTATAATTCTGGGAACTAAAGGCTTGCAATTCTGGAGCAAACCATTTGTATCATAAGGGACAACTGACCGTTTAGTAATTTGCATGAGTAGTTTGTGAAAATGAGCTTCACATCTACCAATAGCTAATTTTATGTGATAATATGACATTATAACAGGATGCTGATGTGTTCTGGTCCATACAACACCGATTTATGACACAAGGCACAATTAAGACTCAAGGTAGTTTCTAGGTTCAATAAAAGACACAGAGTTTTCCCTAAAAGACTCCAGACTCAGTTCAGTCTACTGCATTGTGCAGCCCAATTTCACCATTACTTTAACCCCTTAGTGACGGCCGCGTGCAGACGCGGCCGTCACTTAACGCCCGTCTAACATTTTTTTTTTTTTCTTTATTACAATCCGGAGTCCCCGAACGGCGTGCAGCCGCCCGGGGATCCGGATTTCCTGGACGTACATGTACGTCCTCTGTCACTAAGTGACACCCACAGAGGACGTACATGTACGTCAATTGTCGCGAAGGGGTTAAGAGAGACTGACACAATTTCATGCTCCAAACTGGCAACAGGTCCCTGGGCTTTAAAGGGACAGTAACATAAAAAATAAATGTCTATCTGATTGTTCAATGTCATTTTCTATACTGAATACTGTGTTCTGAACATCCTTTACCTTTAAAATTGGCTTGAAAATCCAATTAAAAGTTGACATTCCCCGCCCCTTTTCAGCACATCACTCTGACTTCCCTCAGATCAGAAAGCCGGTCCGGACAGATAGCAATGAGGGACATACAGTATAGGAAATTACACTGAACAATCAGAAGGACATTTATTTTGTGACATAACTATCTGTTTATATATATGATGATCAGGGGCTTTAGACTCTAAAACAGTACCTAGCAATGCCCTGGTAATAATAACTAAGTACACGAGGAATGACCAGAGCTACTACTACATTCACAGATTAAATCAGCCACATTTAGGGCCATATACAGGAGAAACAATTGTGGATGAGGTGTTTTAACCCTATAAGGATGAGACGGGTGTGCAATGCATTGCAGAGCAATTCACTGCACACCCCTCTTCAGAGCTGGTGCAAGAATTTTTGCCACTCTAGGCAAAGCTAATTTTGCCACCCCCTAGTGTGTGCTGCCCCTTTATGCCTTTGTCTCCAATTATGCAATTGGCATACTGTGGAATTGCTACACGTAGACTTTATACATAGGTCCCAGTGAATGGTTCCCATGTTCCATTTTGAAATCTTTACGCTCTGTTTATATCAACATAGATTGTCAATGGATTCCGCCCCTTATTTCAGTGCATCAGGGAGGTCTGCGCTCCTGCTTGGAGAGCCCTTTCAGTTTTCAGTTGAAACAAGCTCCACTCCACCCCCACCCCCCAAAACCTTGATGCAGGGAGATGACCTCCCAGAAGTTTGGTATGATAAGGAATTTCGGAAAGCCCTTGGCGGGATAGGCATTGTAATAAAGGGCTCTGTTGAGCCAGCAGAAGGCTACATTATTTTTGTGATACCTTTTGTGGGAATAGAATGCAGACTGTGTAAAGCCTGAATGCTTAACCCCTTGAGCACCACTGCTCCATAGGGAACAAGTATACATTCCCCAAAATCTACCTTAAATGTGCCTTTTAACCCCTTGAAAGCAAGATAGGTCTATCCAGCATTCAAGGGGCTTAAATGTGCCATATAAAACCCATGGACATTTGTATTTGTTCCCTGTGGTACAATTGCATACCTCCCAAGTGTTCCTCTTTAGGAGGGGCAGTCCCTCTTTGAGACCCAAATCCCTCTGTGATTCTTTCCCTCCCTGGTGTCACTGTGTTTAGGAGATCAGACTGTGTGGTGTGTATATAAGTGTAGCACCCTGGTGTCCCTGTGTTTAGGAGATCAGACTGTGTGGTGTGTGTATATAAGTGTATCACATTGCTCCACAGCAATAATACTCACATTAATGTTTGTATAAACTTCAATATATGTGTTTCTAAATTAGTCTGTGTTAATAAAACACTTTGGTCTTGCTCTAAATCATTTATTCAGTTATACAAAGAGGCGACAATACGTCATGAAATGACCTAAAATTCTTGGTAATGCTCCACCTACCAGCGCGACTCCAGCAACCCCACCTACAATACAAGTGTCCCTCTTTGGCCATTGGAAATGTTGGGAGGTATGCAACTGGTTTGCCTCAGATTTGCAACACTTTTACTTATTACAGCAGCCTCAGTGTTTAACCCCTGAACAATCCAGCTGAGTACGCAGCTGGCCGTTAAGGACCCCGGGGCATTTTTTTATTCTTGCGATGGATTCCGGGGCAGCCAAGTGGCGTGAAGCCAATCAGTGACCCCAGAATTCCATGACATGCCAGGACTGTCACAACAGACCAGGCATGATGGTCCTGGCACGTCAAGGATCCTTAAGGGGTTAAAGGAACAGCAATGACTATATGACTATATCCTTTATAATAAAACGCTAGGATGTTTGTCAGAAACCGTCATGCGTGTTAGAGACTGCCTGAACGCACAGAATGCTGGGAGTTGTGTGCTGGAAGCATTCTGTGTGTTCAGGCAGTCGCTACAGCGCATGACTGCATCCTGTGTGCCGCGCAGTATGCAGAGCAGGGACAGCCTCTTAACCCTTTGAGTGCCAGAGGGGTACGCAACGCATTCCAAAGCAATGCGTTGCGTACCCCTCTGGCACTCAAAGGGTTAACATCACCCAGACCTTGGCCCATGTAGGTTTTTTTACCCTGCTAAGTGCACTCCCACTGCTGTGGCATATTTCATTAAAATGTTCTTATAGCTCAAACTGCTGTGTTTTTTTTTTTTTTTTTTTTAAATAAAACTGTTAATATCATCAACTTGTGTACAGAAGGCAAATTTATATCTTATAATTCAATCTGTGGGAGAGCCTGAATCATGGGCTATGGCTCTTCAGGGCCATGAGAAGGTCCAGGCTTGGACCGACAATGTTTGTCCAGAGATGGAATAGTTTAACCCTTTGTGTGCCAAAGAGGTATCCAACTCAATGCGTTGAGATATGATATAGATAGATAGATAGATAGATAGAGAGATAGATAGATAGATAGATAGATAGATAGATAGATAGAAATATAGAGAAAGGCCGGCACTTGCAATATGTAAGGGTCTGACCTGGGTGCCCACAAATAGTAATATATACTTAGTAATGGATTGGCACTCGGCAGGAATATTTTCTCATGGATTTATTAATTAAAAATGTCAACATTTCAACATATAGATATATAGATATGTATATACACATATTTACATAAATAGATAGATAGCTATATGTGTACATATATGTGTGTACATATATATATATATATATATATATATATATATATATATATATATATATCTTCAAAAAGGAACAGGACACACTCTCGACAACCGGGGCAAATGCCTGGGTGCACAATCAGAATTATTCAAACAATTCTGAAGTGAAATCAGCAGTCGCAGGACTTGATATTGTAGTGAGAAGTGTAACTGTATTCTTTGGTCGACCACAGAATAAAGTTACACTTCTCACTACAAGATCGAGTCCTGTGAGTGCTGATTTCACTTCAGAATTATATATATTTTTTTTTTTCTAATTGTTTTTGGTTCGCTGTCTGCAATGCTCTGGGGAGGCAGGGGGCAGAGATTGGCAGCAGGCATCTAGTCAGGGGAGGCAATTTCCACAGTGAAAATTTCTGAAGTGGTTCACCAGGTCCCCAGACTCCACGGTGTGCCCATTCGTACTGCAATGGTGTGGACCATTCACTAGTATATACATATATGAGCACACACAAACACATATATATAATATAGTGTTACATTAAAACTACATGTGTTGCAATGCACTGGATACCTCTCTGGCACTCAAAGAGTTATGTACAACTGCACTCTGAAGCCTACCCTGACACTTAGCACACGATGTGTGGCTCAATTGTGAGAAACAGCACCACCTTGTGGTTAATTAGATGCAGTGCAGGATGCACCATATAGGTGTCTAAATACAGCCAAAAGGTCATGTCATATGGTATTAACATAAAACAGGGTGCATTTAGCAGAAGAAGCATGCTACACCAAAATATCACTTACTGAGTGTTGCTAACAGTCAATGGGTTAAGGCATATGAGGACACATTTAGGAAGAAAAAGTGATTCTAGAGAAATCCAGCTATATCATAGGGGACATAAAAATTCACAGATTTCTCACTGCTTTAAAAGCAATTGTAATCTACTGACTGCCATTTAAATCAGTAGGAATTTGGCTATGGTGCAGTTAATTTGCCCCTGAATTATTCCACTCTCTTAGTGCATATGGGCCTGGGTCTTATTTTTAAAATGAACCTGTAACCTAAAACAAGCTTGGTTGGTTTTAAAGAAATTTAAAATCTGTCTATAGGTACTTGCAATTTTATGTAAAGCAAATTGTTTTTTAGAAATGAACCTAAATGTTATGATGGTAAAGTGTGGCACTTTATACTAATTCACTGCACATTATGCTAATTAGTTTGTTTCTAGACCAAATGTACCACTTGATGTGCTATTAGAAGTAACCTTAGCTTGTGAGCTCTGCCCAGAGTCATACATAGCACAGTTTATGTAGTAATACTGATCCAGAACAGATAAAGACATTGTGCCATCAAAAATTAAGATTCATTTCTCAAAAATGATTTGTATTACAGACAAATGATGTACTAAATAACACAATTTATATATCACTTGAACCCTCTGAATGCCAGAGGGGTATGCAACGCATTTCAAAGCAATGAATAGCTCACCTCTCTGGCACTCAAAGGGTTAAAATTAGCAAAACCTATCTTAGGCCCAGCCATTATTACAAGTTATAACCTAGTTCGGTTCCCACTCATGTGTTAGGCAAGTTGATATTCATGTTGTATTATTACCATGAAGCAAACTTGCTCCCTAAAAATACAATTGCATGAAACAAAACATTCAGTAGGTAAAAGTATAAATCCAAATAAACTTTATGCAAAATTTATGGGAAAATCTGAGGCTGGATCCCCACCGAAATGGTCTGGGGCAAGTTTGAATCCCACTCTCACACAGGCCTACTGTAATGTACCAGGACAAACTTGAATCCCACTCTGACACAGGCCTACTGTAATGTACCAGGACAAACTTGAATCCCACTTGACACAGGCCTGCTGTAATGTACCAGGACAAACTTGAATCCCACTCTGACACAGATCCAAGGTGAAATTCCCTCTAAGGATCTCAGAGAAAGACATATAAAACAGTTTGTTTGCAGGGCCAGGGATCAGCTGCATCATGATTCCATTCCTCCCAAGTGACCCTCTTTAGGAGATATTAAGGGTCCCTACGTCCCAGGTGCCCCTCTTTTAGAGGGACAGTCCATCTTTGACAACCATATCTCTCTGTCCCTCTTTCCCACTGTGGTGTCCCTGTGTTTAGGAGTTCAGAATGTGAGGTGTATATATAAGTGTATCACCCTGGTGTCCCTGTGTTTAGGAGATCAGACTGTGTGGTGTGTATATAAGTGTATCACCCTGGTGTCCCTATGTTTAGGAGATCAGAATGTGAGGTGTATATATAAGTGTATCACCCTGGTGTCCCTGTGTTTAGGAGATCAGACTGTGTGGTGTGTATATAAGTGTATCACCCTGGTGTCCCTGTGTTTAGGAGATCAGACTGTGTGGTGTGTATATAAGTGTATCACCCTGATGTCCCTGTGTTTAGGAGATCAGACTGTGTGGTGTGTATATAAGTGTATCACCCTGGTGTCCCTGTGTTTAGGAGATCAGACTGTGTGATGTGTATATAAGTGTATCACCCTGGTGTCCCTGTGTTTAGGAGATCAGACTGTGTGATGTGTATATAAGTGTATCACCCTGGTGTCCCTGTGTTTAGGAGATCAGACTATGTGGTGTGTATATAAGTGTATCACCCTGGTGTCCCTGTGTTTAGATCAGACTGTGTGGTGTGTATAGAAGTGTATCACCCTGGTGTCCCTGTGTTTAGGAGATCAGACTGTGTGGTGTGTATATAAGTGTATCACCCTGGTGTCCCTGTGTTTAGAGATCACACTGTGTGGTGTATATAGAAGTGTATCACCCTGGTGTCCCTGTGTTTAGGAGATGAGACTGTGTGATGTGTATATAAGTGTATCACCCTGGTGTCCTTGTGTGTAGGAGATCAGACTGTGTGGTGTGTATAGAAGTGTACCACCCTGGTGTCCCTGTGTTTAGGAGATCAGACTGTGTGGTGTGTATATAAGTGTATCATCCTGGTGTCCCTGTGTTTAGGAGATCAGACTGTGTGGTGTGTATATAAGTGTATCACCCTGGTGTCCCTGTGTTTAGGAGATCACACTGTGTGGTGTGTATATAAGTGTATCACCCTGGTGTCCCTGTGTTTAGGAGATCAGACTGTGTGGTGTGTATATAAGTGTATCACCCTGGTGTCCCTGTGTTTAGGAGATCAGACTGTGTGATGTGTATATAAGTGTATCACCCTGGTGTCCCTGTGTTTAGGAGATCAGACTGTGTGATGTGTATATAAGTGTATCACCCTGGTGTCCCTGTGTTTAGGAGATCAGACTATGTGGTGTGTATATAAATGTATCACCCTGGTGTCCCTGTGTTTAGATCAGACTGTGTGGTGTGTATAGAAGTGTATCACCCTGGTGTCCCTGTGTTTAGGAGATCAGACTGTGTGATGTGTATATAAGTGTATCACCCTGGTGTCCCTGTGTTTAGAGATCACACTGTGTGGTGTATATAGAAGTGTATCACCCTGGTGTCCCTGTGTTTAGGAGATGAGACTGTGTGATGTGTATATAAGTGTATCACCCTGGTGTCCCTGTGTGTAGGAGATCAGACTGTGTGGTGTGTATAGAAGTGTACCACCCTGGTGTCCCTGTGTTTAGGAGATCAGACTGTGTGGTGTGTATATAAGTGTATCATCCTGGTGTCCCTGTGTTTAGGAGATCAGACTGTGTGGTGTGTATATAAGTGTATCACCCTGGTGTCCCTGTGTTTAGGAGATCAGAATGTGTGGTGTGTATATAAGTGTATCACCCTGGTGTTCCTGTGTTTAGGAGATCAGACTGTGTGGGGTGTATATATAAGTGTATCACCCTGGTGTTCCTGTGTTTAGGAGATCAGACTGTGTGGGGTGTATATAAGTGTATCACCCTGGTGTCCCTGTGTTTAGGAGATCAGACTGTGTGGTGTGTGTATATAAGTGTATCACCCTGGTATTCCTGTGTTTAGGAGATCAGACTGTGTGGTGTGTGTATATAAGTGTATCACCCTGGTGTCTCTGTTTTTTAGGAGATCAGACTGTGTGATGTGTGTATATAAGTGTATCACTCTGGTGTCCCTGTGTTTAGGAGATCAGACTGTGTGGTGTGTATATAAGTGTATCACCCCGGTGTCCCTGTGTTTAGGAGATCAGACTGTGTGGGGTGTATAGAAGTGTATCACCCTGATGTCCCTGTGTTTAGGAGATCAGACTGTGTGGGGTGTGTAGAAGTGTATCACCCTGGTGTCCCTGTGTTTAGGAGATCAGACTGTGTGGTGTGTATATAAATGTATCACCCTGATGTCCCTGTGTTTAGGAGATCAGACTGTGTGGTGTGTATATAAGTGTATCACCCTGTGTCCTTGTGTTTAGGAGATCAGACTGTGTGGTGTGTATATAAGTGTATCACCCTGGTGTCCCTGTGTTTAGGAGATCAGACTGTGTGATGTGTATATAAGTGTATCACCTTGGTGTCCCTGTGTTTAAGAGATCAGACTGTGTGGTGTGTATAGAACTCACATTAGTGTTTGTATAAACATCAGTGTATGTGTTTTTAAATACGTTTGTGTAAATAAAATGCTTTGGTCTTGTCCCAAAACGTTTTATTCATTTACAAAAAGAGGTGTCAATAGGTCATGAAATAAACTAAAAATGCTTGGTAATACCCCTCCCACAGGTCATGACTCCAGCATCACCATGTAAAACAGAAGTGTCTCTCTATGGCCATCTGAAATGTTGGGAGGCATGTGATTCATTACCCATATGCTGGCAGGTAACCAGTTTAGTGCCAGGTTGGCTTCCTTTGGTGCTAAAAGAGTTAATAAAAGAAATGGAAGGGGCTCACCAGTGCTAGACTTGTCTGATAGGTACCTAGCCTGTTTATACTGTGTAGCAGGAATCCCTGGTAGCTTCACAACTGCACCCTCTGCACCCTTTTACTTATGCCCCTTACTGAAAGGCTTATAGAATACTGTTTATGAAGAGGACATTAGAGTAACAGTTGTTCCATGCATATAGCATCCGAAGAGGTGAATAATATATCCAATAAAGTGATATATATACCGGCCAGTACCAAGAGGTAGGCTAGTAAACAAACTGGACAAGTTAGTATATAAACTGGGCATGATGGCGGTAAGGTCAATTCAATCCTCAATCCCTTAGACCCACTTTTCTTCTTTCCCCGAAAGACATCACTGGAGACCAAAGGATGGGCTGATCAAGGCCATAGTGAATATATTAATAAATTCTCTATTTCATACAACACATTAACAAATCATTATCATCCCTGGGAACTCTTTGAACCTGCCCTGGAGACCCCCCCCACCCCCATTTTTAGAGTTAATTACCAGGTCTCTGGGGATACAAGCTGATTCTCCAGTGATGGTGAGTTACCTTTGAAACCATCCCACTTCTCCTCCTTCCAGGCCTGTTCCTCCCACTTCCCGCCTACGGCTCCTCCTTCCCAGCCTATTCCTACCACTTCCTGCCCACTTTTACTCTTTCTCACCGTGTTCCACCCACTTCACACCCACTTCTCCTCCTTCCCACCCTGTTCCTCCCACTTCACGCCCACTTCTCCTCCTTCCCACCCTTTTCCTCCCACTTCACGCCCACTTCTCCTCCTTCCCACTCCTTTTTGTCCACTTTCCACTCATTTCCCATCCACTTTATGATGCAATGAGGATTAGACCCCTTACCCAATTAAGCCCCACCCCCTTTATGACATAAATCACATAATTTACATATCCCTGGTTGCAGCACATGAACCCTCTTCAGAGACTGAAGAGGATGAAGTTCCCAGGATCATCAGTATACAATTTTAACAGTGACAATACATAACTTTTGAATAAAAAACCTCTTTGGGCGGTGGGAATACCCTTGTTTTACTTAGGAGAATAAACCCTACAATATATACATATTTTTTACATATTAAGAGTTACTATTCCTTTAAAGAGATTGTAATACATCGATATAATTACATTTAATAATATACCTAGTAAAAAACTGAATTAATTGTACCCTGTCTGATCTCTCAAACCTATTTGCTTACAAAGTTCCCCCTTTCCACCCCTTGCACTGAGGTCAGCTTTCTATCTTACAGAAGGAGATCCCGATCCGCAGACCATCCTGCGGCTCTTCAGCAGAGCCAAAATCCCGCTCTTTCGAAAGAAATACTTAATTTGAACAGCCTACAACATGTGCCTGGTTTGCAGACACACATTGCAGACCATTCTTTCGGCTCTGCTGAAAAGCTGCAGGACGGTCTGCTGACCGTGATCTCCATCTATAAGATAGAAAGCTGACATTAGTGCAAGGGGAGGGAAGGGGGTAATTTGAAAGAGGATATCTCTCAAACCATAAAGGTTTGAGAGATCGGACAGGGCGCGATTAATTCATTTTTTTTACTAGGTACTTTATTAAATGTAATTATATCAATGTATTACTGTCCCTTTAAAATTAATTAGCTGTTTATTGGTCCTTTATAAAGAAGGAAGCAAATGTATGAATACTAAGATTTATATCCAGAGAGGAAATTTTACCGAATATCAATAAGAGAAATTGAGCGGATTTTATAAACTCATTCCTGATGTATTCATTAACAGTGATTAGATATTAATATAGGCAGATAAAGCCTACATCCGACTCATAAACTTCATCAAATAGACTATTAATTCAACACTGATAGACACTTCTAAGGAAAAGATTTGCTCTTAAATAACCCTATGAGATAACTGCATGTTGACTTTTATTACTTTGAAAACATAAGGCCCATGTATTGGCATTTGTTAACCCTTTGTTGCAATGCGTTGGATACATCTTTGACACTCAAAGGGTTAAAGGGATAGTAATACTTTATTATTACTATCCCCCATATTGTACATATTTGCCAAGTAAATTTATAGCCCCCAGGTTCATCTCTCAAACCTTTATGGTTGTGCTTGCACATTAGAAGACCATTTCAGTGAAATAATTCTTTTTCACTAACGGGATCTCTGCTCAGCTGCAGAGCCGCAAGCCTCTCGTACGACAGATTTCAAATGTAGCCAGTACAACGCTGACTTCAAGGAAGGGGGAGGGAGGGGAGAAATTTGCCTTCAGTTATCTCTCAAACCATAAAGGTTTGAGAGATGAACCTGAGGGCTATTAAATTATTTTACAAATATCTACAATATGGGGGATAGTAATAATAAAGTATTACTATCCCTTCAAAGTGTAAACTGTGCACATGCAGATGTCTTCAATAAAGAGTATATTAGTTATAGCCTGATAACAGCTGGAAGGTCACTGGTTGCCACTACCCTCTCATTGGTATCTCATACTGTGCTGGCTTGTTCTGCTCATTGATCGCTGATACTGAAGGAGCTGCGCACGGGGTTAAATGACGCCATTTCGGTTCAGATGTCTCTGGTACAGGATGTTCCAAGAGCGAAGCATGTGAATTATAGATGTGAAGGTGCCATCTATCTCTGGGGAGAGTTTTCATGCGATTGTGTTGCTTTCTTTAATAATTGATCATCGTATGTGGGGAGGAAGTCATTTCTGGGGGGCGGAGGAGTTTTGCCTATCGGAAGAGCTTTGCCTGGAGTGCAACATAAATTTTGTTGATTATGGCTTGTAACAAAGTAATTATGTGTCATATATATGGCAAAACAAATTAACCCCTTAGGTGGAAGATATATCTCTAAGGAATAGCTTTGCAATGCACTGGAATCATCTCTAGCATACAAGAGATTAAAGGCACACTGATGCGTGTTAATGAATTGGAGTTATATATACTTAAAGTGGACCTATCACCTTGAATTTTCATTTCATATTTGAAAACTACATTCAAAACGTCCTGTGTGTCATGTTAATCAATATTCCAGCAGATGTCTAGTTTAGAAGATATTAACGCATTTATTTCTGGGTAAAGTGAAAGTGAAGATTGCCTGGAACTGCACCGAGCTTCATTATCATATAAAACATCACTGAAAACTTTATTAGCATATGCATATGACACATTATTGATATGCTTAATTAGCAAATCAAATGTGACTAGTACCACATGGTTACCACCGTAGCATTTGATCTTGATAAATGTCCAGGGATTTTCCAGAACTGTCTGTAAATGGGCTGAGATAATCTAAAAGCCTTACTCCATAAGTACAATGGACACTAATCACAAAATGACTTTAGGTCTTATTTCATTACAAACAGCACAAACAAAATTAAACCAGTGTTCTCTGAATAGAACAGTGCACACGTATGATAATAAGCAAATTTAGGGATGTATTTTAGGGATGTAGCAATGCATTGGATACCCCTCTGGCACTCAAAGGGTTAATGGATCGCAGGTAGTGTGTGCCATGTAAGCAGAGAAGAGCTGTGCCCCAAATAAATATTTCTTTAGTCTCTAAATTGCTGCCATTTGTACCTGAAAGACATGGGAGATGCCCAGTTTGTTTGTTTTTAGGCAATGAGATCTCAAAACTGTAACATGTTAAAGGTTCCTTGTGGACCAACTGGAGCACCCATGGGTTAAAGCAAGCAGGTACATATTCATAACTGGGAACCCTCTGGGTTCGCCCCTGAGACTCTGGTTTTGACAGTGCATTACTGGGTCTCTGAGGACAGTGGCTGATTCTCTGGATGTGGGGAATATCCTCTGAAACTCTACCCACTACTGTTTCTTCCCGCTTTGTCCCTCCCACTTCCCACCCACTTTTATGATGCACCAATTAGACCATGCCCCCACTTGTGAGTAAGTCCTCCCCTTTTTGCCACAATTGATGTCAATTATATCCCCCAGCAGCACCAGAGAAAGTTCGCAGGTACGTACATATTGCATACAATTTCTATTATGGGAAGCTTTAAGGGTTAATATTTCAAACATCTCTGGGTCAGCTCATCTTGAAAGTTCCCAGGGAAGACAGTGCTGCTCCCTGCCCTGATGTCATACCTCCCAAGTGTCCCTCTTTAAGAGGAACAGTCCCTCTTTTAGATCCAAATCTCTATGTCTCTCTTTCCCACCCTTGTGGCCCTCTTTTTAGGAGATTAGACAGTGTGGTGTGTATATAAATGTATCACACTGCTCCACAGCGTTAAATCTCACATTAATGTTTGATTAACATTCAGTATAATTCTTTATACATTAGTATGTGTAAATAAACTACTTTGGTCTTGCGATAAAGCATTTATTTAGGTTAACAAAGATGTCATGTAGGTAATGAAATAACCTACATTTTTTTGGGAATGTTCTACCTACCGAACATGCCTCCAGCAACACCAGCTAAAACAAAAGTGTCCCTCTTTGGACATTTGAAATGTTGGAAAGTATATGATATGTTGCTATGCCCAATGCCTCTATTGGACCAAAACTGGTAAGTGTGTCACTTACTACTAGTAATGTTAAGACTCTTCTAGTGCTGGTACCCAACCCATGCTAAAGGGTAGACTTGTGCAAAACGGTTCGGCCGATTTCGAAATTTGGACGAATAAGGGTCATTCAGTGTCATTCGGACCGTTCGAAAGGAAAAAGTCGGATATTCGGCGACGACTACCCACGAGTGCGATACTTTCCCTCCATATTTTCACTCCCTCTCTAATCCAATTAGCTTTTTCGTTTCATGATGGGGGTTGGACTAATGACACGTCAGACACCCAGACAGCCTGCATTTCCGTTAGTCAGTTGTTGGAGCTCAGAGAGAGCAGAAGGAGACAGAGAGTGTCCAGTTGTTATGTAGGCAGGCAGGTAGCATAGGCAGGCAGTCAGCAATAGTACCTTATTGTCACTGCAAGGGAGATCATCTTTGTTCCTGTGCAAAATATAAAAAATATTAGGAATTTGTTTTAATAGTTTTCAGAGTGACACAGCCAGGCTCACAGTTGTGTAGGCAGGCCTGGTACCTTACTGCCACCACAAGGGAGAGTCATTTTTTAAGTATGTTAAATTCATCCGAATAATTCGGAATGTCGAACAGGTTTGGTCCAAAATGCGGATCCTCCAAATCAAAAAAAAAAAATTAATACGAAATCGAATTGTAACCGAAATTTTTTGCTGTGCACAAGTCTACTAAAGGGTTTGTAAGATCAAGAGAGGAATAAACATGCAGAAAATTCCAGTGTCTTAAATTAGCACCTTATCTACTGACAATTGTTTTGCAATGCATTTCTTGCCCTTCCAGCAACCAAAGGGTTAAAATAAGTTGATATGCTAATTTGATCTCTATTATGAATTTTCAATTATGGCAACCCTTGTCTGTAGCCTTGAGAATCTCTGTCATAAAGTCAGTGCTGGGGAGTGGGGTTTGTTATAGTAACTGGAATGCAAACAGACTTATTTTTTCCAAATGATCGTAAGAAGCTTGTTTTGCGATTTTTCCCTAAAGGACAAGGAAAAGCCTTCTTATCTGAGGCATGTCATTCACCCTCCGCATCTGGGCCATAAACTGGGGTTTTGGCCATAAATGTCAGGAACGTACAGGTGCCACCAGGACTCCGCAATCATGTGACCGCTGATGTCTGGTTTATTTATTTACAAAAGATTTATTTTCTGAATTGCTCCATGAAGTATTTACCTATTGGGTGAGTGGAAGGAAGGGATCAGGAGCTTGTCTAATACAAAGGAAATGACAGTAGGTAACATTAGAACAGAACTCAAGTAACCCTGCAGGGACTGAATTCCAGGATACAAATTGATGGGCAATGAGCCGGCAAATGGCAACAAATTGTAACCCCTTGGACCGTAGACAGGACTCCCAAGCCCTGCTCCTCAATGTGTTCACATCCACTCTAGCATCCAAGGAGTTAAAATTTCCATTTCAATCAATGGTGCAATTGTTTTGCTCCCTATGGTGCATAAGGCGACAACATAACCCTTTAACTGATGGACACTGATTCCAGTGCTGTTGTGCAGCATGTTGTTGTTATAATCACCCCTGATTTAACCCTTTGAGTGCCAGAGGGGTATCGAACGCATTGCAAAATCAATGCGTTGGATTCCCCTCTGGCCCTCAAACGGTTAAAGGGGGATGGTACCATCTTAATTGTGTGGTTAATTTTCCCCCAAAGTGCTCCACAACATACATAGGTCCTTGCGACAGTTAACCCTTTGAGTGCCAGAGGGGTACAGAACGCATTGCTCTGCGATGCGTTCTGCACCCCTTTGGCACTCAGTGGGTTAAAAGAAACCCATACATTTGTGTGAATACACATGGGTTAATTAGGATTAAAAAAGGAGTAAAGTTATACTATATGTATTGTAGGTAAAGACCGGTGCTGTGTTTTAGCTGTAAATAAAGAAAAAGTCTGACAGAGGGAATGTGATACCTTTAAAGGGATAGTAATGTTTCATAATAAAAGCAGCTCTAATTAATCATCATTGTATTTGGACTTTGGAGAGTGTTATTTCAAATCTGTCAGAGTTGTAGTTCAAGTGTAATTCAATGATAAAGTATCCCCCTCCTGCCCCTTTTACTGATGTAACACTGCTCTGCCAGAGCAGAAGGGAGGTGCCCAGGTAGACTGCAGAGAGGGACAATCTTCAATTAAGATAAGGGAAAAACCTGAAAAACTTGTCAAGGGGGGCAGGGCTTTCATTGTTCTCATAGGAAGAAGACTGTCCCCTGCTGTTATCTGTCTGGTCTTACAACCAGATTCACATCTGAGAAGAGATGGCTTACACTAGGAAAAAGTGCGGGAGGGGAAACTTTGCTTGTGAATATCTCTTAAACATAAAGGTTTGAGAGGTAAGACTTATATCGTTCTTCATATTTTTTAATGCCTACAAAATAAAATAAAGTTAAAACGAAGCATTACTATCCCTTTAAAGGGATAGTAATACTTAAAATGTAAAAAATATAGGTTGTAGGGTTTATCCCTCTGAGTAAAACAAAGGTACTCCCACTGCTAAGAGATATTTTATTAAAAAATTATAACAGCTCAAACTTGAATTTTTTAAGTGCAATATCAAAGTGGCCTGAAAATTTATAGTGGCGCTGTTGCTCCACCATCCTATGGACAGCTCTGGTCCATAGACCATAAATCTCCATAGGATGGTGTAGCAACAGCACCACTGTAAATTTTCAGGCCACTTTGATATTGCACCTAAAAAATTCAAGTTTTCTTACATCTTAAGTATTACTATCCCTTTAACCATTTGACTGCCAGAGAGGTATCTAATGCAGTCCAGAGCAATGCATTGGATACCTTTCTGGCACTCAAAGAGTTAATGGCTGAGTAGCTTTAGAGTGCAAACTTTCAAGATTTTCTTAGGACTCTTTATCAGACATGTTATAGAATGACAGCTTAAAGTTATAGTAAACCTTTTTGACTATATTCTAAAAGTACAAAATATGTAACATCAAATTGCCTATATTTTTAGTTATTTTCTTCAGATTTAAATATTTTTTACACTTTTATGCCCCTGATATTAAGCTCCACAGTGCTTTCTGTCCGTGTCCGAAAGCAGAGATAGTGCATCCTTGTAACACTATACCTGCAGGACCAAGTGCTCTGGATGCTGTAGAAGAAAGAATAATATAGTAACATAGTAACATAGCAGATAAGGCTGAAAAAAGACTGTGACAGTACCAGCAGACACCCAGAGTTGGTATCACCGTCAAGGATAACTTCTTCCCAAAATCCACCAGCACAGGCTCCCGCAGCATATGGCAATGTACCCCAAATCACCAGGCAGAACTAGTGTCAGGGTAAGCCAGAACTGTTTATTGAGACCAAAGCACACATTTTTATACAGTGAGAAACCAGAAACCAACAATGGGAAAGTGTGTGTACAATGGGGTTTGTGATCAGTTAACAAAGGAGTCAGTCCTGATTAGGTTAGGACATAATGGGAGTGTTTGGGGATACACAATGAAACAAAGGGCCGGGGTTGGGCATATGTGTGGGACAATAGACCGGGGCAATCAGGGACACAAAGGGCTGGTAGACTTGATGGAGCCGCTGCTTCTAAGTCCCAGCCAATGAGAATGAGAGCGACTGAGGCGCACTGGCCAATCCAGTGGCCACCGATATTTCACCAGTTTAAGTCAATGAAGTCCCTTTAAACTTGTCCTTGGGACGGCAGCCAATCAGGAGGCGGCCGACTTTCCCCACATAGTCCACAGAGTCTCTTGATGCCCTTTAAACAGCTAGCCAATGGGAGGAGGGCATACTTTCTCCCATGTTATGGCAATGCAGGCTCTTTAACTCTGGCCGACCAATCAGAGGCCGGCCGACATATAAAACCCGGTACCCATGTTTCCAGTGAATATCAGCTCTTTGTGGAATAACTGGGGCTTTTCCGCCCGTACCCTGATCCTCAGATGTTAAGGGAGGGTAGGGATCGCCAAACAATCCAGATATCTGTCCGGTTCCCGTGACAGTTCTCCCCCTTGACCCATAGACCGGCAGATGCGGCTAGATCCTCACGGGTCAGCCTGGGGCTGTCCTGGTTTAGTGTTCCAAGTCAGTTTGTCGGGACAGGCCATCCGCTTTGCCGTTTTGTTTTTCCGGCCGGTATTGAATAGTAAAGTTAAAAGGTTGTAAGGCCAAACTCCACCAAAGTAAACAGCCATTGTCCCCTACTACTTGGTTGAGCCAGATATGGGGGTTGTGGTCGGTGAGTACGGTGAAGGAGCGTCCGTACAGGTACGGTTGCAGTTTCTTCAGGGCCCACACCAGTGCCAGGCACTCCTTTTCGATGGCCGCATACCCCACTTCCCGGGGCAGGATCTTCCGACTAATGTAGATCACCGGGTGCTCGCTGCCGTCAGACCCCACCTGGCTCAGTATGGCTCCCAACCTGAACGTGGAGGCATTTGTATGGACACAAAAACATTTGGTAGGGTCAGGAGCAGCCAACACAGGGGCAGAGACCAATGCATGTTTTAACTTGGTAAAGGCAGCGTCACATTCCGGGGACCACAGGACATGTTGGGGAAGGTTCTTCTTGGTCAGGTCAGTTAAGGGCTTAGCTGTCGTGCTATAGTCGGGTACGAATCGGCGGTAGTAACCAGTCGTACCCAGAAAAGCCATTACTTGGGTCTTGGTTCGTGGGGTGGGCCAGTTGGCGACAGCTTCAATTTTTGTGGTTCTGGCCGCTGGCACCTGCTGCCCACCCTGTGACCCAGGTACTGTACTTCTGACATCCCTACCCTACATTTGTCCGGTTTAAGAGTCAGACCAGCCAACCTAATGCGATCCAGTACAACCCCCACATGGAGCAGGTGCTCCTCCTAGGTGTTGCTGAAAATCGCGACATCGTCCAGGTATGCACAGGCATACTCCTGGAGGCCATCTAGGATCTGGTCAATCATCTGCTGGAAACTGGCTGGAGCATTCTTAATTCTAAATGGCATGTCCTTGAACTGGTACAGGCCAAATGGAGTGATGAATGCCAATTTGGGAATAGCTTCCCGATCCAGCGGAATCTGCCAGTACCCCTTGCACAGGTCAAGGGTAGTCAAAAACTTAGCCCTAGCAATGCAATCTAACAGCTCATCTACTCGGGGCATAGGGTAGGCGTCTGTGGTGGTGTGGTCATTCAATTTGCAATAGTCCACACAAAACCTCTTGGTCCCGTCCTTCTTGGGGACTAGTACAACTGGGGAAGCCCAGGGGCTTTTAGAGGGCTCAATGACTCCCAGGTCTAACATGTCCCTAATTTCCTGACGCATCCCTGCCCTTACCCCATCTGGGACTTGGTAGGCGGTTTGCCGCAAGGGCCGCTGTCCTGGGGTCTCTACCCGGTGCAGGGCTACCGTGGTGTACCCGGGGAGGGAGGAGAACATTTCCTCGCGCTGCTGGAGAACTTGTTTAACCTGTTCCACTTGGGCTGGTTCTAGTTGTTCCGCTATCCCCACAGCTAATGCTTCTGATACCTAAATAAAGTGGTGTTATATCCTGCACTCTGCCTGGTCTCTGTGTTCTTAGAACCCCCCAGCAGATAGTCCTAACACTTTGCTGGATCCTCAGTCTCAAATAGTTTGTACCATTGTAGTGTCTTTTCTTTGAACTGCCATCAACTTTTTTATGTCATTCTGAAGATGTGGTCTCCAGAACCATACACGTCACTCCAGATGAAGCCTTTCCAGTGATCTATAAAGTGCTACTTATACTTCTTTCCTCCTGTTGCCAATACATCTTCCCATACAGCACTGTATATGCTTAGATTTTCCCTCTGCTTTACTACACTGCTTGCTTAGATTTGAGTCATCTGAAATAGTAATTCCCACATACCTTTCCTCAGCCGTTGTTGTTAGCAAAGGACAATTAAGCCTTCATTCCACCTCTGTATTATTGTGCCAAAACTGCATTATTTTGCACATTGCAGCACTAAGCATTACATCCCATACTCCGTTCCTGCAAATTGCCCAAATCAGTATGCTTTTGACTTATTTGCCTTGGAGTGTCAACCCTGTTACAGGTCTTTGCATCATCTGCAAATTGCCTTGAATGCATCAGCAATATCAATAATGAAGATATTAAAGAGAACATGACCAAGCACTGACCCCTGAGTTACTCCACTACTGGCCCATCCTTCCACAGAATGTATTCCATCGACTATGAAACACCCTCTCTTGTCCTTTAGCCAATTTCTAATTTAGTAAATGATCACTGAGTTCAGTCCTACATTCTCTATTTTTAGCATCAACTTATAATGTGGGGCAGTGGTAGGAACAGTGACAAAGAATTTATGCCACATTATTCCGCATAATAAACATGTTTAACCCACAAACTCCATGTAGATACATAGAAACACAGATTTGTACTTCTGACAAGAAAAAGAAAGCTGCTGCTGAAATGTTGACACTTGCTATATGTAGAGGCAGAAGGGGAAAGAGGAGGAGCAGGAATTGCTTGTAGATACAAGAAGTGTGGGATTGATTTCTCTGATGACAGTGTGATAGACAGGGAGAGTTAAAAAAAAACAACAACTGTTTACTGATAGGTGACAGAGACAGGCAGGAGATCCTTCAAATGAGTTGCTACTGAGACTGAAAGAAACAGATACTAGAAACAGAGACATACATCTTATACTATTTTCAGATGGGCACACATCACTCCACCCACTAACAGCTCTGTCATTTATTTTACACAACTATTATGTCCACCAAACGTGCTAGGGGCAGGGACAAGGGAAAAGGAAGAGTGTACGGATGTGTTGGTGGTAGTGTACAAAAACTGACTACTGCAGTTGTTGATGCAGCCTGTGTAATAAGTGGTGATGATCCTCCTCCTGAGAAGGTAGTTTTTAAAAGCAATATGAAATGTTTTACCAGTAGTAATGCTAAGCCATTTAACACCAAAGGTGATTATGAGTCACATTCTAGTGTTGTTGCCATAGCAGAGGAGGATTTAGGAGTGAGGCAAACTTCCTTTACTGTATTAGCCCCTACCACGTCTGCTGGGAAAATGCTGCATCAATCAATCACTCTTTCTGTAAAGTAGTACTTATGCAGAATAATTCAAACCTTATAACTGTAGATCATGACTACTTGTTCTAGTATTTTTCTTTTTCTGAAAAATGCTTCCCTCCAGAATGTTTTTAATGCCTTTAATATAATTTGAGTTTTTTTTACTGACCCTTGGGGTATCCAATTAGTAACTCATCCTTCCTCTGAATGTATTACATTAACTATGGCACACCCTCACCTCTCTTTAAGCCAATTTCTAATCCAGTAAACTATCTTTGCATTCAGTCCTAAACTGTGCTTAATAATCAACTATGTGGGACAGTGTTAGAAACTTTACTAAAAAGTTAATCAGCTACATCTATTGCCAAACCCATATCTCTCACTTGAGTAACATTTTCCAAAAATTACACTAAATTATTTTGTCATGATCTTCCTGTTGTAAAGCTATGCTGTCATGGATCTTGCAAGTTATTAGACTTTACACATGCCACAATTCTCTTTTATAAAAGCATTTCTATAATTTTCCTAACTACTGATGTTAGACTCACAAGTCTTTAGTTACCATAGTCCTCCCTACTGCCTTTTTGTGTGAAGTAGTACTATATCGGTAATTTTCCAGTCATCTGGAACCAATCCTGTCAATAGTGACTGGTTACAAAGCTCAGCTAAGGGCCCCTCAAAAACAAATTTAACCTCTATTAATACTCCTAGCAGAGCCAAATCTGGACGTAATGATTTGTCACCTTATTTTACAGACTTGACTTTTTTCTCTTCTTTTTGCATAATGCCACATCTTATAATGTGCTTATCCTCCCTCTTTTTAACCCTGTAAACTTATCTTTCTTCCTCTGACTGAATCTGCCTATATTTGGTGTACGTAAAAAAATGTTATCCTTTACAATACCTGCCACCTCTCTAGAGAACCAGACTGGTTTTCTTTTTTTTTTTTTTTTTTTGCATTTGTTAACGTGCCTTTTGCAGAGTCCTGTTGCAGATGCATTTACATGTTTTAAATGTTCCTGCACACAGAATGACTTTCAAGCTTCCAGTCACTGATGATCTAGAACACCTGTGGAACTGCCACGGTGAGCCACGTGATGCATGGGAATGGCGCAAGGGTGCGGTACTTCAGAATATAGCCAGACCACTGCACAGTCTTGCTATGATCTAAGATGAGTAAAGGTGCCATCTGCAAGGTTGGATAGCGCAGACATGTTGAGCCAGAATATGCTCAGGATGCCTGGCAGTGACTGTGAAAATTGTCACAAGTGGAGTACTGAAGCTATTGTTAGGCAGCAACAAACAGGACTAGGGCAATGATTCAAGGATTCAAACTAGAATGAGTACAAGGAAGAGATACAGGAAACTGGTCACAGTTACATGAACTGAACACTATGTAGAGTTACTAGAGACAGGCTGCTATACAGAGACTGGACACAAGGTGGAGTCGCTGCAGAAAAGATGCAGTACTGGAACAGAACAATGGTGGTAGTGTAGAGGAAACCAGTAAGAAAATCAGTGCCTTGAATGCTTAAAGGGATAGTAATGTTTCATAATAAAAGCAGCTCTAATTAATCATCATAGTATTTGGACCTTGGAGAGTGTTATTTCAATACTGTCAGAGTTGCAGTTCAAGAATAATTCAATAACAAAGTATCCCCCTCCCACCCCTTTTACTGATATAACACTGCTCAGCCAGAGCAGAAGGGAGGTGACCAGGTAGACTGCAGAGAGGGACAATCTTCAATTAAGATAAAGGAAAAACCTGAAAAACTTGTCAAGGGGGGCAGGGCTTTCATTGTTCTAATAGAAAGAAGCTTGTCCCCTGCTGTTATCTGTCTGGTCTTACAACCAGATTCCATATCTGAGAAGAGATGGATTACACTAGGTAAAAGGGGTGGGAGGGGAAACTTTGCTTGTGAATATCTCTTAAACCATAAAGGTTTGAGAGATAAGACTTATATCGTTCTTCATGTTTTTTTAATGTCTACAAAATAAAATAAAGATAAAACGAAGTATTATAATCCCTTTAAATGTAGAGGCTCACAAGGCCAAAGTGTACAGCAACAACTAAGAAGCAGGAGCAGATATAAACGAATGGAGCAAGTCCAGGGGTACTCCTTACCACAAACAATTGTGTCAGGTTGGACAAGATAGGAAGCAGCATAAGAAGAGTCAAGCAGCAAAAGGAATGGAAAAAGTCTGGTTCAGCAGCCACAGGCCATGCAGCAACAATCACAATGTGGCAGCAAAGACAAGAATAGGTTTGGTTCAGTAAATGCAGATTAGAGCAGGAACATTAATCCATCTATAGCATGGTCAGAAATAGAACTGGTTGAGGGACACTGGATCAGTTCAGGAGCAGGTGATAATTTATAGTGATGTCAGGAACAGGATTGGTTAGCAATGGAGAGCAGGAGCAAACAGCATGCAATGTACAAGACAAAACAAGAAGATCCAAGCAAGCACCACTGTAATGAAGAGGTGGCTTTATAAAAAGAGATCAGGTGATCACAAGAGCTGGACCGAAACACTGGATCAGGCCACATGTAAGGCAACAGGTAAACTCCGGACCAGACTTTGATACTTACATGTTTACCTATAAGATAAAAATCAGACTTTCTAAAATCCAAGACCTTTGTCTAGTATTGTTCCTTAAAGGGATAGTAATGTTTCACAAAAAAAGCAGCTCCGATTAATCTTCATAGTATTTGGGGCATGGAGAGTGTTATTTCAGTACTGTCAGAGTTGTAATTCAAGAGTAATCAAATGATAAAATATCTCCCTCCCGCCCCTTTTACTCATGTAACACTGCCCACCTCAGAGTAGCAAGACTGTCCGGATGGATCACAGTGAGGGACAATCTTCAGTGAGCATAAGGAAAACCCTGTCAATGGGGGCAGGGTTTTCCTTATGCTCACAGTAAGAAGATTGTCCCTTGCTGTGAGCTGTCCACTCAAGAGACCAGGTTCCACATCTGAGGGGAGGCGACTTACACAAGGTAAAAGGGGCGGGAGGGGGATATTTTATCATTCAATTACTCTTGAACTACAACTCTGAGGGTATTAAAATATCACTCTCCATGGCCCAAATACTACGAAGATTAATCAGAGCTGCTTTTTTGTGAAACATTACTATCCCTTTAAGAGTTGGCTCCCTCACCATCTGTGTAAAGGATGCCCAAGAATGCTCCTTGCAAAGAATCTGGGATGTCTCTACTACTTGCTGTTGAAACAACAGGAACATGACAGTCCACATGTGCAATACTGACACTTTTGTTAATTCTTCAATCAGTGCTCTTCTTCTTCCTGCCTTTACCCTTACCTTCAGGGATAACAACCTGCTGACCTGAAACAGATGTCTCACCAGCAGGAGACAAAGAATGATTTACTTCAGGACATCTATTCTCATCTACAAGTGAGAAAATGAACTTTGCAAAGGCACTGGTTGTGGGACATGTCTACTATACACAACAGTAACCGTACCAGAGCTAACAGTTGTCCAGACTGTCTATCTCCTAGATAATTACTGGGGCAGATAGGGATGGGAAAAGTTTTTTTTTGCTGCAAAAGCAGAACATGTGAAATATGGAACCTTTGGCCTATTGTGAAAATTCCCATTAAAAACGTGTTTTATTGCTTTTTTCTCGGTATTGAAACCAGTGATATTAATGTAATTCTTATCTCCAACATGAAGTGACAAGTTTTCTGAGCTGTATTTCCATCATGTTATCTCGGTATAACAGCCAGGGCGGTGTCAACTGCATTGTCATTCCGTGCTGGAAGAGAGAAAGTTCCTGACATTTTTAGCTACTATTTGCATGATTCAGTTTATGCAGTGTGCTGGAAGAGAAAGAAATTTGCTGACATTTTGAGCAATGCACATCCGTATGGCATTCAATGCTGTCCATGGTGCTGAAAGCCTTCTCTGTATCCCCCTACTGTCTGGGTATGGAAGCACAGAGAATGCTGTACAGAATTGTCGTAGTGTTGGTAATGTGTGAAGGGAGGAGACCCCTTCCACACCGACAGCACTTCGAAAATCCTGTATGTTAATAGGGACCTTCTCCAACCCTCCCCTTCCATCCGACAATTTTGGTTAATATGTCGATGTGTGTGCAGGTCAAATTGTCGTGGTGATTCGAACACTTCGACAATATCATTCCGACACCACATCGACATTAGTGCATCTAGGCCCTGATGTTTTATAACTCATTTTGGATTCACACTTCACATAACTTAAAAGCAGAGCTCCTTCTATAGAGCTAGCTCTCCCAGAATGCCCTGCCTGCTTTTATAGATGAAAGACAAGGGAAGGAGCTACCTACAGGCAAGCTAAAAACAAAATGGAGGATGGGAAAGCTACAGTCTAATACAAGTACACACAAAAAATGGAAATTGGCGCTGTATAAAAACACAAAAATGGAGAATAGATCTAATAAAGTGGAAAAGAACAAATAGATGAAACAGACTATGGTACTAAACAATAAACACTGAGAACAAAAATAAAAATGGCCAACAGTTTTAAAAAAGACAAAAACAACAATAAATAAAGCTTTGCAATGCAATATTTAGAAATATCACTCATCTGGGAGAAAAAAGCAAGACTTCACCAAACTGAATATTTATCTTAATTTGGATTCACATTTCACTTAAATGGATAGTAATACTTAAGTATTACTAATCCCTATAGTAAAGCCCTAGTAAAAATACATGTATTACCCCAGTGTCATCTCTCAAACCTTTATGGTTTGAGAGATGAACACTTCTAAACTTGCCCTCTCCCTCCCCCTTCCCAGCATTCTAGCTGACTGCAGGGAAGAGAGTCGTACGACTTTCAGGCGGCTCTCCAGCACAGCCGGATCGAGTTACTAAAAAAGAAAACTTTCACTGAAATGGTCTTCTACATGTGCTTGGTTTGCTTTTGGTTTGCAAGCACAAGTAGAAGACCGTTTTAGTGAAAGTTTTTTTTTTTTAGTTAACGCGATCTCGGTTCTGCTGCAGAGCCGCCTGATCATCTCTGACCGGATTTCCCTGAGTCAGCTACAAAGCTGACTTCGGGGAAAGGGGAGGGAGAGGGCAACTTTAGGAGCGATTATCTCTCATACCATAAAGGTTTGAGAGATGACACTGGGGGCAATACGTTTTTTTTACTAGGGCTTTACTATAGGGATTTGTAATACTTAAGTATTACTATCCCTTTAAGACTTCAAAGCAGAGCTCCTTCTACATAGCAAGCTCTCCGAGAGTCCACTGCCTGCTTTTATAGATGGAAAACATGGGAAGGATCTCCTTACAGACAAGCTAAAGCCAAAATGGAAGGGGTTAGGATCAGGGCTGGATTTATAATAAGGCAGAGTAGACATTTACCTACAGGCGCATCCCCACACAGGGGCCCCTGTCTTTGGGATCTTTGGGTTTTTTTTTGTTTTGTTTTTTAATCAATGTCATCATCATGCTGCCTACTGCTGCACCTGCACTCCACGGCCAGATGGGAGTGACAGAACTTGAGCAGATCTGAAGCTAGAGTCACATAGGAGCATTGCCATTACTCCACCGCCTCACTTGCCGGAACTGCCCCGCCCCCTCCCAGATGCTGCAGGGAGCCCACAATTGAACTGCAAGGCCACAGAGGAGCTGCTTGTGTCCTTTTACAAAAGAAAGAAATACATTGCTGCTGTGCAACAGGTACATATTACATTTGTTTGTAAGCTTTGTCTAAGGTCCTCAATGTATTTTTATTGAACTTCTTTTAGTTTTAGAGAAGCTGAGGTCCATGACTCCCTTGCAGATATTGAGGGAAATATTGGGGAAGATGATAATTGTCTGAGAATAGTCTGAGAAAATTCTCAGAAAATTCACAAATGATAATTTTTTTGCATACATAACTATATATATACTTTCATTAAGAACTGGGTAGACCTGGAGTTAAGATAATCATTAAGACTGCCTTTATTTTTAGCAAGTTTAGCAACTTTCTCTATACATATGTTGCAAGCAACCATTTGTACTTTTTTTGGGGGAGAGGGGGCGCTTCAGATTTCTGTGCCTACAGGCTCCTGAGATGTAAATCCGGCCCTGGTTAGGATGACCACATGTCCTGGATTGCCCAGGACAGTCCCAGATTTTAAATGTGGGTCCCATGTCCTGGGCAGCCCCCTACTGAGACAATAGAAAGTCCTGGATGGAAGACTCCAGAGCACAGACACTAGAAGGAGCATTACCAGGAAGTGATGCCTCTGCTGGGCTCCAAGAAAATGGCTTCCAGACAGAGCTCTAAACACTAGATCCTGACATCAATCAGGAGCCGAAGTGTAATTAGTTATAGTGTAATGTTACTCAAAGGCTTTGGGTGTGATGTACATTATCTTGTAGCCCACCACAGTCATTACTTTCTGTCACAGCAGTCAATGGACAGTTCTCCCTCCAGTGTTTAGAACTCTGTGGCGCGCTCTTTACTTCACAGTGTCCATGAATGGCAGAAATGAAATGTGGTCACCCTAGAGGAGGTAGAAGATAAAAACAAAATGGTGATGGGAAACCTATCATCTAATCAGGGGCGGACTGACAGGACCCAGGGCCCCTGGTCCAAAAAGAGGTCTGGGCCCCCTGCAGAAATCTCCACATTGCCCCTTCTTCTCCACAATGCCCCTTCATCTCCACAATGCCCCCATCTCCACATTGCCCCTTCCACAATGCCCCCTTCATCTCCACAATGCCCCTTCCACAATGCCCCCTTCATCTCCACAATGCACCTTCCACAATGCCCCTATCTCCACATTGCCCCTTCATCTCCACAATGCCCCCATCTCCACATTGCCCCTTCCACTATGCCCCCTTCATCTCCACAATGCCCCTTCCACAATGCCCCCTTCATCTCCACAATGCACCTTCCACAATGCCCCCTTCATCTCCACAATGCACCTTCCACAATGCCCCCATCTCCACAATGCCCCTTCATCTCCACAATGCCCCCATCTCCACATCGCCCCTTCCACCATGCCCCTTCATCTCCACACTGCCCCTACCTGCAGTCACTGGAGGTCTAGGGGCGCGCGCGTCTAGTAATGATGTCATCTCCCAGCGCTCTGTAGAACGGCGTGCCGGCGGCCATTGTTGGAGAGCTGCTGAGCAGCGCTGGAAGCGGCGCAGGCCCCCTTCGGTCAAGGGCCCTTGGTCCGTGACCGAATGCCTGCATGGTCAGTCCACCCCTGCATCTAATATAAGTAAAAACACAAGATGGAGGCAATATTATTGTTTAGAGGGTCAGTCTTTGATCAGAGATTGCAATAAGTATTGGAACCTTCACCAGTACTTGTGTGAAAGAAGCCCCCATAGACAGCTGTGCAGACCTTCCTTACATTATCTATACTACATTCCTGTGTGAATCCAGTAAAGTCACAGTATGCTGGACTTTGGGGCAATCACACAAGGCTATAGTGGCTCAAGTAAAAAGAACAGTCGTTCAGCATAGCACCTTTCACAACTAGCAACAGCATCAACATGCCATCACTACACTGGTATTGCTCATACGAAAGAGGCCTTAAAGGGATAGTAATACTTAAGCATTACTAATCCCTATAGTAATGTCCTTTTAAAAATAAATGTATTGCCCCCAGCGTCATCTCTCAAACCTTTATGAAATGATCTCTCCTAAAGTTGCCCTCTCCCTCCCCCAAAGTCAGCGTTGTAGCTGACTGAAGGGAAATCCGGTCTTAGATCATCAGGCGGCTCTGTAGCAGAGCTGCGATCGCGTTAATTAAAAAAAAAAACTTTCACTAAAACAGTCTTCTACGTGTGCTTGCAAACCAATCACAGTGAAAGTTTTTGTTTTTATTAACACGATCTTGGCTGTGCTGGAGAGTCGCCTGACGGTCGTACGACTGGCTTCCCTGCAGTCAGCTAGAACGCTGAGTACGGGGAAGGGGGAGGGAGAAGGCAACTTTAGGAGCGATTATCTCTCAAACCATAAAGGTTTGAGAGATGACACTGGGGGCAATACATTTATTTTAAAAGGACTTTACTATCGGGATTAGTAATACTTAAGTATTACTATCCTTTAAGTTTACTATGAACATTGCAAGATAGTTGTCTCCAATTTGTTATCAGCCACCAGTCTGTGGTAGTTTAATAATTAATATGTGTTAGTTTATTCAAGCAAATTCTCATGTACTCTAATTAAATAATAAATCATTACACAGTGGAGTTAAAATGTAGAAAACAATACATAGTAAATGGCATGAACTCCAAATTTGTTATCGCAAAAAGGGACTGTTCCAGATACGGCGCCAATCTTATACGAGAACCCTATTAAGCAGATAAGAGATTTACAAGGTACATTATTATCTAACAAGGAACAAACATAGTAGCAAGTAAACTAAGGCATTGTGTCAGCACAATAATGATAAGCAAACAAGACGGTGGTGCTTATTACTTTATCCTCAAGTATCATACAAACGTAACCCCTCTGGGATCACAGTGATTTCTGCTGCCAATGACTATCCTGCAGTTCCTGTGGCGTGGCCAGCAGATGGCGAGCTCCTATGCACATGGATGGATATTCAGGACTCCATTTTAGCTTGGAGTTGGTTTTAGAGCTGGGTTGAAGTGAGTGAAGGCAGGGCCGGACTGCCTATCCGCGGCCGCAATGTGACAGGACCGCGGCCGCGAAAACAGAGATGATTTCTTTGAAGAAGCAGGACTGACGGCCGCGTCTAGTTGACTGTCAGAGTCAGACAATGCAATGGAAGCAGCCGGCCGGGTCTAACTCTAGACCCAGTGACGTGAAGTCAGATGCAGCACGCAGACTATGCAGCGGCATTAAGAGCACTGCGTGACTGCGTCTACGCACCACCGGGCCGCCCGCACCTAAGTTAAGCTCCACTGCCCACTGCTGCACCACAGAGACAGACTGACGCTCAGTCCAGAGAGCTCGCTGAGTGGGAGCAGTGGAGGAAGGCAGCAGAGCGATACAGAGTCAGACAGCAGCCAGACTCAGACCTCCTGTTTGAAGGCAAGAGGGAGAAGGGAATTGGGGAGAAGGGCAAGAGGGGGCATCAAGAGCGGGTCAGGTGAAAGAGGCAGAGAGAGGTGGGGCAAGAGGGAGAAAAAGACAGGGGGAATTGGGGAAACAGGCAAAAAGGGGAGATCATTCAAGAGGGGGAGAAAGGCAAAGGGGATCAAGAGAGGCAAGAGGGGGCATCAAGAGCGGGTCAGGTGAAAGAGGCAGAGAGAGGTGGGGCAAGGGGGAGAAAAAGACAGAGGGGGAATTGGGGAAACTAACAGGCAAAAAGGGGAGATCATTCAAGAGGGAGAGAAAGGCAAAGGATCAAGAGAGGCAAGAGGGGGCATCAAGACCGGGTCAGGTGAAAGAGGCTGAGAGGTGGGGCAAGAGGGAGAAAAAGACATAGGGGGGAATTGGAGAAACTAACAGGCAAAAAGGGGAGATCATTCAAGAGAGGAGAAAAGCAAAGGGGATCAAGAGAGGCAAGAGGGGGCATCAAGAGCGGGTCAGGTGAAAGAGGCTGAGAGGTGGAGCAAGAGGGAGAAAAAGAGAGGGGGAATTGGGGAAACTAACAGGCAAAAAGGGGAGATCATTCGAGAGGGAGAAAGGCAAAGGGGATCAAGAGAGGTAAGAGGGGGCATCAAGAGCAGGTGAAAGAGGCAGAGGGGGGTCAAGAGGGAGAAAAAGGCAAAAGGGAGAAAAAAAGGCAAAAGGAGAAAGGATCAGGAGGCAAATGGAGGGGGATCGGGAGGGGGAGAAAGAAGCTCAGGGTGGGATCAAGAGTCAAGAAAGGGAGAGAGAGGCAAAATTAAGGGAATATCAAGTCAATGAGGATCCAGGGAGGGGAAGAAAGAGGCAAAGTGGGAGGGACCAAGAGGCAAAAGGAGGGGGAAAGCCAAAAGGATGGGATCAAGAGTCAAGAAGGGGAGAGAGGCAAAAGGGGGGATCAAGAGTCAGTGAGTATCCAGGGAGGGGAAGAAAGAGGCAAAGGGGGGAGGGACCAAGAGGCAAAAGGAGGGGGAATCAGGAGGGGGGGGAAGAGGCAAAAGGGTGGGATCAAGAGTCTAGAAGAGGAGAGAGGCAAAAGGGGGAATCAAGAGTCAAGAGGTGGTTTGTGTGTTTATATATATATATAACTTTATTCCTCTGGTGTTGGCATTCAAATGTGTTTTAAAATAAATGGTTTCCCCTTTTATGAACAAGAAAAAAATGCCATTATGCTATGGGCTGGTATAATGATGCAATGCTATGGGGCTGGTAAGCAATTTTTTCCAGGGCTGGTTTTTATTCCCAGTCGGGCCCTGACACTCACATTAATGTTTGTTTACACTTCAGAATATCTTTGTGTATAAATTAGTCTGTGTAAATACAATTCTTTGATCTTGCTATAAATCATTCATTCATTTACACCAAGAGGTGTCCAGAGGTCATGAAATAACCTAAAAACTCTTGCCAATGCCCTGCCCACCAGCCACACCCCCAGCAACACCTCCTAAAATAAAATTGTCCCTCTTTGGCCATTTGAAATATTTCAAGGTATGGTAATATCTTAATTAGCCTACTACTTCATGTGATGCCCCATTCTTTTTGGGATTGGATTTACTGCCAGTTACAGAATACCCGTAAAATCTCAGGTATAATACGCACCTGTGTATAATATGTAGCCGGCTTCTGAGAAAGAAGAGAAGAGGGGATAAAATTCAGCAAAAAGGATTCAGGTGATAACGACGGTAAGTCTGAGAGTAATTGCTGTAATTCATAAGAAATACCTTCCCAGTAGGGACGAATCTGTGGACATGTCGACCAGATGTGGAGAAAAGTGCCCTCCGCAGATGAGCATCTCCAACATGTCGTGCTGCTAGAAGGAAAAAATGTAGCTAGCCACGAAGGAGTAAAATACAATCTCGTAAGGACTTTATAATTCGTCTCCCTCAAAGAAGAAGACCTCATATGTTTAGAAATAAATGTAAACATTTGAAGTCATTCCTCCACAGGGATCCCAACACCCAAATCTCCCTCCCAAGCATCTTGATACTTCCACCATCTACCAGGTGAGCTCAACACCAACGACTTGTATAACTTCGATACGGATTTGGACAAAAAGAGTGGTTTGCGGAATAGTGTTTCAAATTCAGTCCTACCCCACAAGCCAGACAGTACAACCATAGTACTAGACAGGAAATGGAAAACTTGACTATAATTACACCATTCCGAGGCTGGAAGAGAGTATTTATGTTGTATGGTCTCAAAGGATAAAATACCCACATCTGATAGCATATCTCCTACAGATATACCGACCCAGTGATGAAAGGCCTACAACTGCAATCCAAGAGAAAAGCTACGGTTTCCAACTACATGCATCGTTAGTGATGGAAAGGGGGCCCATCAGTGTAGCGAACTGACCGAGTTCCAAAGGGAAAGTAAATGTCCCACAATAGGATGTGTGAGACATTGTCTTGGGATTGCAGATCTCTTACACCATGGCCACTGCTTCAAGGAGACCCCCGGGATGAAAGAGCTTAGAACACAAGTCCAACCAGCAGGACGATAAAAATGACAATCTAGGTTTTTTATAAAACCAAACAAATTATGTGCAAATAGACTGTAAAGAGGCAATAAGAGCAGGCAGGACGCGCAGAGGGATGGATTGGAACAAGAATAACACCTTGGGAAGAACCACCATCTTAATAATCTGAATCCTGCCCAATCAGGACACATAAAGAGAATGCCATCATTGAAGATCTGATTTTATTGAAGTAATGAGAGAGTCAAAGTTGAGACGAACTAAATCCGAAAGAAAGAACTTCAGTTTAATACCCAAGTATTTGAGAACAGAAGGAGACCATTGGAAGGGATAAGAAAGTCAAAAATGAGCCAATTCCGAAGGTGGCAAGTGAATATGTAAAACTGCTGACTTAGTCACATTAAGCTTATAGTGAGATAGGCTAGAGAATTCAGTGATAACAGACATCAGTGCAGGGATGGATTTTGACGGGGACGAAAGGAACAGCGAAATATCATCCGCAAACGCAGCTAATTTGAATTCGGACGAACAAACACGGATCCTACAATCTCCGGCTCAGATTGTATCAGAGCCAATAGGGGTTCTAACGTCAGGACATATATCAGGGGAGATAAGGGACACCCTTGGTGAGTGCCATTTGCTATTCCCAGAGGGTCAGATAAAAGACCATTGGCCTTTACTCAAACTGTAGGATTTGCATACAGGGAAATAATAGAATGTAAAAGCCGAGGGCCCACACCAATCCATCTCAAAACTGCCTCCATCTAGGGCCACCCCACTCTATGAAACTCTTTTTCAGCATCCAGAGACAAAAAAACTGCGGGCGAGCGGGATAGCCCCACATGGTGCAGCAGCAAGATCGCCTTAACCGTATTATCCCTTATTAGTCTGCCGTGGACAAGATCCACTTGATCATCATGAATAATGCCCGGTAGTAAAGGATTCAACCAGGAAGCCAATAGTTTGCCGAATAACTTGAGATCCGTGTTAATTAACGAGATGGGGCGATAACTACTACACTGAGATGGGTCCTTACTCGGTTTAGGTAAAACAGTGATGTGAAATTGAATAAAATGACCTGGCCAAGAATCGCCCATAAGAATCGCATTGAAGGAATCTAACGTAGGGGAAAGTAACTGGGCTTTGAAAGCCGTCCGGGCCTTGTCTCTTCCCAGATGGGGTGGAAGCTAGAACCTTAGACAGTTCATTCAAGGAAAATGGTTTCTCCATAGATTGGATAGAATCCAAAGGTAGCTTAGGGATATTAGCCTTATACAAAAACACTGCAATCGGTGTCACGTCAGAAGTGAAGGGCATACGAATAGATGCAGGTAGATTGTATAAAGATTCATAACAGTCCTTAAAGGCCACTAGACTCTCTGAGGATTTGGTCATGACACTCGATACATTAGTCTTTATCGAGGCAATATAGGAACCCTGTTTCTTAATTCTGATATGTCTTGCTAAAAGCTTCCCGGATTTACTTCTCATAAGATAATTCTGGTATCTATACCACATGTATGATTTAACCGAATTTTGTTGAAGAAGAGCAGATAGTCTAGAGCGTGCGTCCTTTAGGCGCGCAAGAGTGTCTGGGCAAAGGGAAGAATTTTTGGTCAATTTCCAAGTCTCGAATGAGAGTCAAACCAGTGACCTGTCAATCTGTAAGTTGTTTCTTCCGAGCACCCTGTTGGATAAGAATCCCCCACAAAACGCACTTGTGCGTTTCCCAGACTACGGGTAAAGAAGGACCAGATTGAACATTGTCCACAAAAAAATCAGAGATGGATGAAGCCACCAAAGATTTAATGCTGAGATCAAGGATAAGAGACTCATTCAAGTGCCAAGAAGCATGAGGGACAGCAGCTTGAGCAAAAGTAAAAGAAAGAGTCACAGGGGCATGATCAGAAACAGTCTGGATTTCAATTGAAGAGGCAGACCTTAGATCCAAACTAAATTGGTCCACAAAGATATAATCAATTCTAACATAAGATTTGTGTACAGCAGAATAGAATGTATAGTCATGTTCAGGGCCGTGCATAGTTCGTCAGGAATCCACCAAGTCCAGAGTATGAAACGGTTTGTTTACAGCCCCAAGAATGGACGGGTGAATGGAGGTGCATAGGTGTAAATTTAACCCAAGATTTAAGGAGAAAACAAAAGTGCCTATTTATAATACGCACCCTTGTTTTCCCTCCATCTACCCACCAAAAAAAGCATTAGTAGATCCAATGCATAGACCTCTGTGCACTGAAACTACAGTAGTGCCCTGTGAAAGGGTGCTACTAGTGATGATCGAGCACCCCGATGCTCGGGTGTTCGGGTGCTCTGGCCGAGCGCCCCCGGAGGCTCGAGTGCTCGGCCGAGCACCCGAGCCCCATTGAAGTCAATGGGAGGACTCGAGCATTACACCAGGCACCCCCTGCTCTGATGAGGGGAGGGTGCCTGGTTCATAGGAAAAGGTCAGAAAATGATGGAAACACCACAGAAATGGTTCAGGGACAGCATAGGGAGGATGTCTGGATGCATCTTGGACTCCAACGTCACTGCTGGGAACGATGTTTCGCCCGTTGTACGCCATTTTTAATGACTGACCGTAAAACAGACAAAAAGGAAGATAAAAACTAATCTGCGGCTAGGCACACTAAACAATATGTGACGTTAATCTGCGGCTAGGCACACTAAACAATATGTGACGTTAATCTGCGGCTAGGCACACTAAACAATATGTGACGCTAATCTGCGGCTAGGCACACGAAACAGAATGTGACGCTAATCTGCGGCTAGGCACACGAAACAGAATGTGACGCTAATCTGCGGCTAGGCACAGTGAACGGAATATGTGACGTTAATCTGCGGCTAGGCACACTAAACAATATGTGACGTTAATCTGCGGCTAGGCACACTAAACAATATGTGACGCTAATCTGCGGCTAGGCTCACGAAACAGAATGTGACGCTAATCTGCGGCTAGGCACACGAAACAGAATGTGACGCTAATCTGCGGCTAGGCACAGTGAACGGAATATGTGACGTTGATTTGTGAATTTGCACACTAAACAGAATGTGACAATAATCTATGGCTAGGCACACGTTTAAAATGGCCCTTTTTGTCGCTGCGTTGTAAAATCATTGGCCCTGTGCACCTAACAGAATATGTCAGCTTGTCACTGCACTGTGAAATATTTGTCCCTGTGCACCTAGTACAATGTCACCTTAGAACATGTCCCCCCCCACAAAAAAATGAAATTCTGCCACCCCCAAAAAAAATTAAATGCTGCCCCCACACACAACAGTCCTAAAAAGGACTTTTGGGTCTTGAAAGAGTTTCAACAATTTTATTCTCCCTACACTGACTTCCTGTGCATCTAGTATTATATGTCACCTTACATATATCCCCCCCACAAAAAAAAGGAAATTGTGCCCCCCCAAACAAAATATAAATGCTGCCCCCACACACAACAGTCCTAAAAAGGACTTTTGGGTCTTGAAAGAGTTTCAACAATTTTATTCTCCCTACACTGACTTTCCCTGCCTAAGCGCATCTCTCCCTGGCTAAGAATGAGCCGAACTCGCGCGTCGGGTGCTATACAGCACCCGATCACGGGTTCTGGCCAGCCAATCAGTGTAATGCCAGCAGCCAACATGGCTGCTGGCATTACACTGATGTCAGAGCCTCCCCGCACGTTTATTGGCTGCGCAGCAGCCGCGAAACGTGCGGGGAGGAGACCCAAACATGGCAGGCGAGCACATGCGGTACTCGTACGAGTACCGCCATGTGCCGAGCAGAGCGATGCTCGAGCCGAACCAAGCTTCGGCCGAGCATGCTCGCTCATCACTAGGCGCTACCATTATATTGAATTATCACAGGTCCTCACAGGGGGATACAGGAATGCAAGCATGCCGCCTTCTGCACAGACATCCCAGATGCCTCCAGAGGGAGTGAGCAGAGGGAGGTGATGATAGCAGCATATTGAGGTAGACAGAGGAAGGGAAGCAGACATGTGGAGATATATATATATTTTTTTTTTTATTTTTTATTTTTTTTTTTCTTGTGTATAATAGGCACCCCCCACTTCACATAAGGTGAAAAGGGGCAACATTGTGAGTATTATACATGAGATTGTACAGTACCTCTTATAATGCAGTGCAGATTTATGCTGTTGTCTCTAAAAAATTTGGGGGTTGATTTTTTTCTGCATCAATTTCCCCTTGATTTTGATGTGCTGCTCTGTGAATTCCAGGACTCTCCTTGACTACTGGGAGTATATTACATTATATAGTCATTTTCTTTTACCTCTCCTGTTTATTAATGAGATTCTGGACCTTATTCATCAAGCTAAAGAGGTGCAAAAATCACATATATGTAAGCAAAGTATTTCACTCCTTGAATGCTAGAGAGGTCTTGCGTTGGAGGCCTCTCTTGTGTGGAAGATTAATGGGAATTTACGGAATTTTAGTTTTACCGTATAGTGCAGTTGGTTTGTCCAAGAATGGAACTTCTTGATGCATAACAACTTGGATTGTTTTCATATGCCTTAGTGCCTGGTTCAGAATCCCAGTGCAGTGAACATGAGAGCAGTAAAACACCCAGCATGAATGGATACTTTATCAACATACCTGAGAACTCTCCGGATCTGCCCGAGAGACTGAATTACCGGGTCTCTGGGGACAGTGGCTGATTCTGTGGCAGTGGTGAGTTTCTTCTCCTTCCCTCCCTGTCCCTCCCACTTCCTGCCCACTTCTCCTCCTTCCCACCCTGTTCCTCACTCTTCCCTCCCACTTCTCCTCCTTCCCACCCTGTTTCTCCCACTTCCTACCCACTTCTCCTCCTTCCCAACCTATTTTTCCCACTTCCCGCCCACTTCTCCTCCTTCCCACCCTGTTCCTCACTCTTCCCTCCCACTTCTCCTCCTTCCCACCCTGTTTCTCCCACTTCCTACCCACTTCTCCTCCTTCCCAACCTATTTTTCCCACTTCCCGCCCACTTCTCCTCCTTCCCACCCTGTTCCTACCCACTTCTCCTTCCCACCCTGTTCTTCCCACTTCCCACCCACTTCTCCTCCTTCCTACCCTGTTCCTCCCACTTCCCACCCATTTCTCCTCCTCCCCACCCTGTTACACCTACTTCCTGCCCACTTTTCCTCTTTCCCACCCTGTTCCCTCCATTTCTCCTCCTTCCCTCCCTGTTCCTCCCACTTCCCATCCACTTCTCCTCCTTCCCCTCGTTCTTCCCACTTCCCTCCAACTTCGCCTCCTTCCCACCTTGTTCCTTCCAGTTCCCGCCTACTTCTTCTACTTCCCACCCTGTTCTTCCTACTTCCCACCCATGTCTCCTCCTTCCCACCCTGTTACGCCCACTTTTCCTTTTTCCTACTCTGTTCTGCCCACTGCCCACCCACTTCCTGCCCACTTTATGACACAAATATGTGTAAGGCCCACCCATCTGATTAATTCCCACCCTCTTTATGATGCAAATCATGTCATTGACAACCTCTTGTCAGCAACACATGAGCCCTCTCTGGGGGCTCAAGATGAACACGTTTCCAGGTATGTTTATAAGTGATAAGTAACTTTTCATGTATTTGTATGGAAAGAGCTCCAGGACATCTGTTAAAATGTAGTAGTTGTGACACATACCTGGATTTACATCTCAGGCACCCCAAAGAGGCACCACAAGCCACACCCATGGCCACACCCCCACTCCTTTTATGATCCTTCCCCAGCCTCATCCACTGTTGTCTAACTCAAAACATGCACTTTATAGGCTTTAGATGCTGGTGAGATGGCTCAGTTGGTTAATGCACCAGCTGTAGAATTTGTTTAAACTGCAAGGTCGCAGGTTCTAGCCCCAGCATGGTCAACTCAGCCTTTCATCCTTCCGAGGTAGATAAAATGAGTACCATTAAATTGGATAATAATATCTATACTCCCAGGACATACTTGAAAATGAGAGACAATCTCAATGTGTAATTCCTGGTAAAATACTTTGATATTATTATTGGCCTGCAAACTGCAGCCCTGTTGTTAAAGTAAACCCCAGTGGGCCATATACAGGAAGCTAAATAGCTGGAGTAAACCAACTGCGTCATAGGGTACAAGTAAAAATTCACAAACTTTACATTTATTTAAATGGAGCTTTTAACTCCTTGAGTGCTAGAAAGAGTAATAACTCCAGTTTGCTTTTATAAATCTGGGCCATTGGGGTAGATTTATGAAAAGTGTTCTTGTTCGTTTTTGTGAACGGACCCTTAAATTGTCCTTATTCCTTATTATGGGTGTTGGTATTTATAAAGTATTCTAGTTACGTTTATAAATGTGGTGATATTTTGGTGAACATTCTGGTGCTAAATTGTTGCAAATAGCAACATTTCTTTATAAATACGTTACGCCACTTTTTAGAAACTTCCTCACTCCATTTTTTAAAAAACATACTACACAGCGTTATGTCCTCCTAAACTCTCCTTAGTACTTTTATACCTACTGTACCTAACACAATCTTACAGCCATTTTAACGCTTCTTTCCAATTAACTCCACTTTTATAAATCTCCCACACTCTTCCTTAAAGAGAAGCTATATCCGAAAAACAGCTTTGATCATTTTGAACGATCTTTCAAAATCGTATATATTATTGGCCATTTCGATTAATACAATTAGATTTTGAGTTATTTAGGCTTATAGATGATGGTAATTAGGCATGTCATGCAGACACTTCAGTCTTAACTCGACATTACCTCCACCACTCATTGACACTGATCAGCAATGCATTTCTCCCCTCTTCAAGTAATGAAACAGTGCCAGTGAGTGAGGGAGGTAATGTACTGTATATAACATATTAAATATCCTGACAAACTTTGATTAGGATTATGCTGCCCACACCCACAATTCTGGAAGGGGTAATGGCCAGCAGAACTGAGTCTCCCTCACAGTTAGGTACTGCTAGGTGGATGCCTCCTTTACCTATTGGGAAAATCTGATCCAGACCATGGGTCACTTCCTACCATGTTGTATAAATGTCCTGTTTGTCAGGGATGGGGTGACAGTGACATAAGTTTAATTACTACCCTTTTCTCTGCATATCTAGACAGACTGGCAAGGAGAGTTTATTGCATATCACTTTCAATATTTTATTTCACTGTTGTCCTCATAAAAGTGCATCATTATCATATAGCAATGACATGGCAAAGAGTGCATTACTTATTCCTCTGTCTGTATTTCAGAACCAAAGCTTTTATCATCATGTGATACCACCGTAAATCAAAGCATATATATGTCTTGCCTAGATTTCTACAGAGCGGTAAATCAGCACCTTTCTGTTATGTTCATCCATTGCTTTACTTGCACCAGGACACTGAACACTGGACCTTTGCATCACTTTAACCCATGTATGCTAGAGTGGTAACCAAGACATTGCAAAGAAATGCACTGGAGACAATCCAAGGGGTTAAGACCTGCTGGATTTAGATATGGAAATATTTGGATTTAAATATGGGGAAAAAAATGCACATATAATGTCTGACATGCCAACATTGTTTCACTGTCCCATGGTAGTCATAGAACTACACATACACTGTTAGACACTGCAAACTTGTTCCACATCCATGGATAGTCACATAATTACAAATAAACTGTATGCCACCCCATCCTTGTTCCACACATCCACTGGTAAACACCAAACCATACATACGCTGTCTGACACCCCATCCTTGTTCCACACATCCACTGGTAAACACAGAACCATACATACGCTGTCTGACACCTCATCCTTGTTCCAAACATCCACTGGTAAACACAGAACCACACATGCACTGTCTGGCATTTCAATCTTGCTCTGTTTTCCACTGGTAGTCATAAAACCACACCTACACTGTCTGACACCCCAGCCTTGTTCCACTCTCCACTGGTAGTCATAGAACCACACCTACACTGTCTAACACGCCAGCCTTGTTCCACTCTCCATTGGTAGTCATAGAATCACACATACTCTGTCTGACACCCCATCCTTGTTCCACTCTCCACTGGTAGTCATAGAATCACATATACTCTGTCTGACACCCCATCCTTGTTCCACTCTCCACTGGTAGTCATAGAACCACACCTACACTGTCTGGCACCCCAGCCTTGTTCCACTCTCCACTGGTGGCCATAGAACCACACATACACTGTCTGACACCCCAGCCTTGTTCCACTCTCCACTGGTAGTCATAAAACCACACCTACACTGTCTGACACCCCAGCCTTGTTCCACTCTCCACTGGAAGTCATAGAACCACATATACACTGTCTGACACCCCAGCCTTGTTCCACTCTGAACTGGTAGTCATAGAACCACACCTACACTGTCTAACACTCCAGCCTTGTTCCACTCTCCACTGGTAGTCATAGAATCACATATACACTGTCTGACACCCCAGCCTTGTTCCACTCTGAACTGGTAGTCATAGAACCACACCTACACTGTCTAACACTCCAGCCTTGTTCCACTCTCCACTGGTAGTCATAGAACCACACCTACACTGTCTGGCACCCCAGCCTTGTTCCACTCTCCACTGGTGGCCATAGAACCACACATACACTGTCTGACACCCCAGCCTTGTTCCACTCTCCACTGGTAGTCATAAAACCACACCTACACTGTCTGACACCCCAGCCTTGTTCCACTCTCCACTGGAAGTCATAGAACCACATATACACTGTCTGACACCCCAGCCTTGTTCCACTCTGAACTGGTAGTCATAGAACCACACCTACACTGTCTCTTGCCCCGGTCTGTTGCACTAATGACCACCATTACATAAGTCAACAGTAAACTGTTTTAACAAAGGTGAGGTCACTCTGTCCTGCACATATCTACAGCCGAGTACTTATCTCTGTGTGAGTTCCTGAGGGGTTGGGTGAAGGTTGTTCTTAATTCCTATTGATCCAAGATCATGAAGTCTGAGCAGGGGGAATCTTCTTCCCTCCTCAAACACTGCAACTGCAAGACCAAACATAAACTGTGCAATGTGTGCATGCGCAGCAGTAATAAATGGTGAGGAAGAAAGGAAGAGGAAGTAGGTACCACCATCACCCAAACCCTCAAAACATCATGGAGGGATTGGTGATCCCCAAGGTAATAGTTGGCTATATGTAATAAGAACTGTGTCTCTAGATGCAGGTTAGCAAAATTGTTGCATGGATGAATATGTTTATTTACCTAGCATCACAGGTGTATGCAGCACTATTCCTTTGCTCACAATTTATTTTTCCTTTAAATGTGTTCTCTAGAGAACCTTGTCCTTCTTCAGGATTCCTAGTCTGAGGACCACTGCCCCAACGGACAGACTCTGGGGACTAACAAAAAACACCAGTAACAAAGAGATTTAGCAAATTCTAAAAAAGTTAGGATAGAGCTAAATATTCTAGAAATACCTACATACCTCCCAAATGTCCCTCTTTGAGACCCAAATCCCCCTGTACCTCTTTCCCACCCTGGTTTCCCTCTTTTTAGGAGATCAGACTATGTCGTGTGTATATAAGTGTATCACATTTATGCATAACAACGAAACTCACATTAATGTATGTTTACATTTCAGTATATGTTTACAAATTAGTATGTGTAAATCAATTACTTAGGTCTTGCTCTAAAACATTTATTTAATTACACAAAGAGGTGTCAATAGGTCATGAAATAACCTAAAATGTTCTGTAATGCCCTGCACACCAGCCACACCCCCATCAACACCACATAAACCACAGGTGTCCCTCTTTGGCCATCTGAAACGTTGGGAGGAATGTACCTGTATTTCAATGACATAAACTGCAAAAAGTTTGTGGCGCTAAAGTGTCATAGAACCCAAAGTTACACAAGAAGAGAACTCAGCTTGACCCTCAGTGCCTGATGATTCAACAGAGGAACATTCCATAGTGTGGGAAACCCTCCCCTCCGTTTATGCAACAAAGTTAACATTAACTGCCGGAAAACTCCAAAATGTTAGTTTAGCTGTCATATTCTGATTCCAATCTGAGTGTCTAATCCAACTAGATTTTCTTTACCTATTTGCTGCCATCTACAGGCCATGAAGTGCACAACAAGCTTCTGTGCAAAGTGGATGTCGCCTTGAAAGGAAGGTTGCATAATTAACAATTTCAGTCAAAACGGTCTATTTATACCAGGTAAAAGACCAGCAGATGCATAGTTTAGGTGCTATTGATACATTAAGTTATGAAAGTGAAAGTCTTAGTGTGGTTCCATATGCTACTTAAGCTTTGTGTTGCAGTGAGATCTTTATTGGCATACAGTGGGGCACTCAGATCGCTTTCAGAAATAAAAGTATCATCTCCTAAATGTATCTACTAGTCATGTGGTGAACATGATGCATAGGAAGAATGACAATTCAAGGTGGCAGGTCCCGTTTAACACTTTGAGCGCCAGGGGGTGTGCCACTCATTATGCACTAAGGCATGATAAAGAGGTGATAAAGCTAAGATGACTTCCCCAGTGATATCACTTCTCTAATTCCTATGTTATTATATGGGGCCTATGCACTAAGATGACCAAAGTTGAAGAGATCTTAGTGCATGGGCTCTATAGAATAATATAGGAACTGGTGAAGTGATATCATTTTTATCAGCATCTCCCCCTTGATACAGAATGGGGATTATGCACTAAGGCGTGATAAAGAGGTGATAAAGTGGAGATGATGTCTCTAGTTATATCACTCTTCCAGTTCCTATTTTATTCTATGGAGCTATGCACTAAGATTTCTCAAGTGGTAGAGATTTTAGTGAATAGGCTCCATAAAATAACATAGGAACTGGAGAAGTGATATCACTGGAGAAGTTATCTCCACTTTATCACCTGTTTAAGACACCTTAGTGCATAACCCCAGTGAGTTGCTTACCCCTCGGTTACCCAAAGTTTCAAAACAGAAATATAAGTTAAGAATAAGTATCTCTTAATTAGTTTGTCTGGACTTCCCTAGGCAGGTGTCCTACAAACAGTGTTTAGTTATTTGTGTTTATTGATTCTGTTTCTGTCTGATCTCTGTTTTAGTCTAGTGCTGATTGTTTCACTTTACAATCAGTTAAAGACAAGTGACCCTTTTAAGTCAGTCAGGTCTTTTGAAGTCCATTATTTCTGGAGAGGAGGGTGAATGAAGTTCTCTGATCCACGATCGTCCTGAGGGTCGCAGTAGATTTCAAAGACCATAAATATAGAGAAATACAAGCAAGGTTTTTTTAGTTCAGCTGTTCACTATATTATTGTATGCAATATTGTTGTATACTTGATAAAATGGTGGGTGTCTCGCCACGAAACACATTGTATTATTTGAGAGAAGTGAACTTTTATATTGATTTTACAAACATCATATAGATGTAATTTTAAGATTTGTTAAATAAAAATATTTTATTAATGTAACTCGCTTGGATATATGAATCCTTTCCGGAAATGGAGAAATGCACACCTGAGAGATTACCTGTGGCTGCTTGAACAGTATGTGATTGTCAGTACCATACCTCCCAACATTTCAAACTGCCAAAGAGGGACACTTGTATTTTAGGGAGTGTTGTTGGGGGCGTGGCTGGTGTGCAGGGCATTACTGAGAATTTTTAGGCTATTTTATGACCTATTGACACCTCCTTGTATAACCTAATGAATGACTTATAACAAGGCCAAAGTATTTTATTTACACGCACTAATTTATAAACACATCTACTGACATTAAACAAACAATAATGTGAGTTTTATTGCTGTAGAGCAATGTGATACACTTATACACACCACACAGACTGATCTCCTAAAAAGAGGGACATAAGGGTGGGAAAGAGGGACAGAGGGATTTGGGTCTAAAAGAGGGACTGTCCCTCCTAAAGAGGGACACTTGAGAGTTATGCAGTACTGGTATAGAATCAACACCGGTCAGTTTAACACTGTGAGTACCACTGATCAATGTTAGATGCATACACAACATAGCGCACTCCTAGCACACTCTGCTGGCACTTTGGTTTCTGTTTTATTTTTGGTCACTCGTTGAGTGAGGTCCGTGGGACAAAGAAGAGCTGCTGGTCTGTGCACCAGCTAAGAGCGAGAATCCCAAGAGGAAGTGTGCGATAATAGCTTCCATCTGTACGTATCGTCTGTCATACATAGGTATATCCATGATAGACCAGTACATAATATCAGTAGCCCACAAAGCGGGACTCAGGAGTGGGTTTATATATATATATTGTTGAAAACAATATTACTGTATGAGACGCCCCCTTTCTTCCCTTCCTTCCCCTACCCTTTTGTTGTTTGCTAGAAGCATAACATGTAGGAAAATGCAGATACAGCACAACATAGTAACATAGTTGATGAGGCTGAAATAAGACATGCGTCCATCATGTCCAGCCCATGCCAAAAACACCCCTGAAGGCAAAAAAAAAGCCCTCTGGAGCCATTTCCAATCTAGCCCCAAGTGGAAGACAAAAAAATAAAATTTTCTTCCTGACTCCAAATAGCAGTCAGATAGTTCCCCTGATCAACATCTTATCTGCTTTGAATATGTCATAATTTTCAATATTGTTCTGTGCTAGATAGGCATCCATTGCTTTTTGAAAGCAACTGCATTATCTGCAAGCACAACATCCAGAGGCAAAGAATTCCATAGCTTTACCGCCCTTAATGTAAAGAATCACTTCCTTTGTTTTAGTCGAAAGTTCCTTTCCTCTAGTCTTAATGAATGACCTCTTGTTCTTAGCTCAGCTCTTTGCTTAAATAATTCATTGGATAGTTATTTGTATTATTGACCTTGAATGTATGTGTAAATGGTAATCATATCACCCCTTAGACGTCTCTTCTCTAATGTAAACAAACCCAGTTTGGCTAGTCTCTCTGTATAACTCAGATCCTCCAATCCCTTTATCAGTTTTGTCGCACGTCTCTGCACGTTTTCCATTTCGAAAATGTCTTTTATATTGCACAAGCAATCTGACTATTGTATGCAGGCCTCTTTCTAAGGTAAGTCAATGTGTTAACCTCTCAAGGACCAGAGAAGTGAGCAAAGCACTGGAAAGCTATGTGTTTCATGCCTCTCTCGTTGGCAAGAGGTTAAAAAAGAACCACGTATTTCTTGGGTACAGGTCTCTTTTAACCCCTTGGATACTAGAGATGTCCCCAGCGCATTGCTGAGTAATACGTTGGTGACATCTCTACCATCAAGGGGTTAATCATTATAACTTCAATCACAGCCAATTTTTTTGTACATTTAATGTCACAGCCAATGGCCTTTGTGTTAAAGGACCCTGATTTCTTTATTCTGAGAGATAATAGAGACAATTTCTGAAGCCTATCTGTATCATTCCATCTAATTACAGAGACTCACCTCCATATTACCTTCCACTACCAGTTACAGTTTTATGCCTTTACTGCCCTTATCTTGTTTATTGGACATAAGTGTAGTGAGTAACACGAGGCAGTGACAGGAGCCGCGGTACTTTTTGTACAATAAAGGGCTCCTGATTCTTGGCCAACAACCTGATTTTACTACAATTGCACTCAAGGATTTGGATAATTATGTATAGATTATAAATAAATGCTAAACAACATTCCAAAAGCAGACAATGTCCCCTGGTGGGTGGCATATTCTAGAGGAAAGTGGTGGCTTTATGGGCCTGTGAGGAATTAAATAAACAAGGTGCTTGCCTCTTTGAACTTATCTTAGTGATAATGAAATCAGACATGATATTAAGACAGTAGCCAAACATTCATGCGATATGCATCCAAAGAGAATGTGGGACGACCTCAGGAGCATTACCTTGAACACAGGGTTTTCTATCTGTTCAGCTCGGTATTAAATGCTTAGGTCAGTGAGTCCCAGTTCCAGTGCTCAGGACACAGCAACACTCAGGTCTTTGGTATATTCCTCTTTGACTCTTTGAGTGCCAGAGGGGTACACAACACATTGCAAAGCAAATTCATCAAAGAAACCCCAAATTTAAACTATACGTTTCTTTTGTGGACACTAGGTGGCATTGCTGATATCACTTTTGATAGAGTGTTTTGATCTACTGTAAGACTGAATGGGGGTTATGCAGTAAGGTTTGATAAAGAGGTGATCAAATGGAAATACAAACACAGAGCCAGAACAGGAGCGCAATGCGCCAAGGTGGAATATCTCACAGAAGAGTGTAAAAGGTAACACTAGTACCATTGTATACATAGCCAATGATCATAGGATAGTACTCACAATTGTTGTCAAATCTACAAAGTCTACAAACGGGGTTAAGTACCGCCCCGATACGGTCCCATGCGAACTTCAGCAAGAGAAATGATTGTTGAGAATCCAAAAATATATGTTAAAAAAATAATTTTAATAATAAAATAATGCCAGTTGTATAAAACGCGTCAATATAGCCAAAGGGCGTGTTTCAAAGATAACCACTTCTTTTTCGAACTAATTGGGCAGTTTTCAAATATACAATATAATTTGCAAAACAGTGCAATCTGGCAATCCTATATAATAATTCTCTAAAACGCGTGTAACGCCACAATCATGCAAAGTAGAGACTGCCAGTGACGAGGCTGATACAGAGCGGGGCGCTCCGAAGAAGCTTCCCGCTCTGTATCAGCCGCAGCGCTGGGCAGTCTCTACTGAGCATGACTGCATCGCAACCAGCTGGCACTGTATCAGCAGAGGCGTGGGCAGTCTCTACTGTGTATGACTGCCCTGTGACCGGCTGCCAGTGGCACTGCGGCCCGTGTAACGGGCTCTTCAACTAGTAAAAGAATAAAAGGCAAACGAGAAAGCGCCCTTTTTTTCTTCTTTTTTTTATCAAATGGAAATGACTTCTCCCGTGATATCACTTCTCTGATTCCTGTTATTTTGTGGAGCCTATGCACTAAGATCTCACAAGCTGGAGAAATCTTAATGCATTGGCTCCATAGTATTAAATAGGATTTGGAGAATATCCACTTTATCACCTCTTTATCACACCTTAGTGCATCTCCCCCATGCTCTCCCATAAAGAGCAATAGAAGCTCTGATCCTAGTAGGCACTGTTACTAACAGTTTCATAAAAAAACAAAGTTTGGGCTGCAATAACTTTTGAATAATGCACCCGCCACCTGTGAAAGTACCCTGATTTTACTCAACAGGAAAATCCCTGGTTTTCATAATAAAATGCTACTGCTTCTTTAAAGTGACAGGTCAACTGCCTATCGTCTGGGAAATGTTCCCTAGGAGCCTAAGAGAGTCTTTAAAGGGATAGTAATACTTCGTTTTAACTTTATTTTATTGTGTAGGCATTAAAAAATATGAAGACTGATATAAGTCTTATCTCTCAAACCTTTATGGTTTGAGAGATATTCACAGGCAAAGTTTCCCCCTCCCGCCCCTTTTATCTAGTGTAAGCCATCTCTTCTCAGATGGGGATCTGGTTGTAAGACCAGACAGATAACAGCAGGAGACAATCTTCTTCTTATGAAAACAATGAAAGCCCGACCCCCTTGACAAGCAATCTACCTGGGCACCTCCCTTCTGATCTGGCTGAGCAGTGTTACATCAGTAAAAGGGGCGGGAGGGGGACACTTTGTCATTGAATTACTTTTGAACTACAACTCTGACAGAATTGAAATAAAACTCTCCAAAGTCCAAATACTATGATGATTAATTAGAGCTGCTTTTATTATGAAACATTACTATCCCTTTAAACATCCCTGAAGAGCAATATCTATAGAATGACAACTATATGCACACAGACGCCTATTGCACACGAGGAGTTTATATTTATTGCTGTGGTTACAAAGGTTCTGTTTTCATCTCTTCTGCCCAAAATGTTAGCGAAGACTCCAGCTTTATAACGGTTGCAAAACAAGACTGAATACCATCCTTATCGGAATGTGACCTCGAAAATGTCATCAGGAGATAGGACTACGGATAACGGTAAGTGGCATTGGCTATTGGAAAATCATACACGATCATGTGATGTCTATAACAGTTCTTTAACCTTTTGTGTGACAGAGAGATGTGCAATGCGTTCCCTGATCTTCTGGTGCTCAGAAGGTGAATGGGGAAATAAAATGCCTGTGAAATATATACCCCAAATAATATTTTATGGATATCAACTATTCATTCATATGAATCCCCTACAAATCTCTTCTTTACCACTCTCCCTCCAATTATTTTCTAAAAACAACACTAACTCATCCTAATTAAAAAAAAAAAAACACATTTATCTAGGTATAAAATCCTAATGACCATTATGAGTCAATTCTGCATAAATCAGGAGAGTTGCTGGATTTCCAAGGGTCCTCGGTCATCCTAATGCATTATTATTGCCCTTTACAGCCCAGATGCTCCAATACTCGTGCGATTAGCACAAGTACATTACACAAGCTGGCAATAAAACCTGGATTTTTTTAACCCTTTGAGGGTGCATTGCTCATCCCTCTGGCACTCAGATCACAAGACCCAGGGTTGCCTGTACTTAGCAACTAAACCCTTTGAGTGCCAGAGGGGTACATAATGCATTGCAAAGCAATGAATTCCGTACCCTTCTGGCACTCAAAGGGTTAACTGTAGTGAATTTGTTTCCCAAAATTAAACTTTAATTAGTACTAGACATCATGTCTACAGAAATCAACATGTCTTTTGTGGACAGACTCCAGGACCCCAAGCTCCTCCCACAGGAGGGAAGAAAATCCATCCACTATGAGGAGTTGTGGGTGTGGCCAGTACAATCCCAGTTCCCCCTTCACCAGACACTCGCTGCTGGTTTATGGTGACCAGTTTACGTACCAGTCTGTATAACACTGAAATGTTAGTTTATTTTCCATTTCCCTCACAATCTGGATTATTTATGTTACAAGTTTAATGCTATCACATTGCCATCACATTGCACAGCAAAGGGCTGGAGATCTCTCTAGCAGTCACATGTTCAAAAAAGTTTTTATTTTTATCTGAATGTTAAATGCTAAAGGTATTCTCTGCGCCAAGCAAGAGTAGATGGAGTTGGGGTCGTTATACCAAGTAGGGGCTTTGCCATGGGTGGGGTTAAAGGGATAGTAAGCCTTTGTTTTATCTTTATTTTATTTTGTAGGCATTAAAAAAACATGATATTCACAAGCAAAGTTTCCCCCTCCCGCCCCTTTTACCTAGTGTAAGCCATCTCTTCTCAGATGTGGAATGCAGTCCATAGACCAGACAGATAACAGAAGGGGACAATCTTCTTCCTATGAGAACAATGAAAACCCTGCCCCCCTTGACAAGTTTTTCAGGTTTTTCCCTTATCTTAATTGAAGATTGTCCCTCTCTGCAGTCTACCTGGGCACCTCCCTTCTGCTCTGGCTGAGCAGTGTTACATCAGTAAAAGGGGAGGGAGGGGGATACTTTGTCATTCAATTACTCTTGAACTACAGCTCTGACAGAATTGAAATAACATTCTCCAAAGTCCAAACACTATGATGACTAATTAGAGCTGCTTTTATTATGAAACATTACTATCCCTTTAAGGGGTTAGGTAGATCTTATTGCCTGGAGCAGATTGAAATGTAAAACTGACATTGCTCATACCTCCCCAATTCCTGCTGTTATCCAATCATGTTGATTCAAGAAGTCCCTTCCCGAACATTGAGTAGGAGAACCAAAACTCACAAACAGGTAATACTGCAGAGTAAGTGGGTTTTAACCCCTTACAGTACCAGAGGGGTGTACAACACATAGCAAAGCATTGTTGCATACCCATCCAGCACTGAAAGGGTTAAGCACAAATGGGTATGGGTACTAATCTATTGTATTTAACTCTTTAACCCCTTCAGTGCCAGAGGCTCGGGCCATTTTCTGAACCCTGCAGGCCAGACACTTTTTCAACATTTTTGCTATCCTTCCGTTTAGGCTTGATTTCCTCTGGGGATTTTTAGTTACATATGGAAAACTATATATTGTTTTTTTCAGAACGAATTGAGCTTTCTTGTGATACCTTACATGAAGAGAATTTTACATCGTGCAAAAAGCTATGATGTCATAATGACAAAAAAAAGTGAAAATTTACTCATTTTGCTAAAATCACATACTATGTATCAAAAATATTTACCTTGATTGAAAAAGTTTCAATTATTTGAAAAAGCCTCGAGTCCCCTGAGTAAAAAAATACCAAATTTGTATAGTTTTACCTACGTCCATGGCTAGCGTAGAGCCCTAATCACCAGCAGCGCAAAATGACATTTTCAACTTTATAAACTAATATGCGCATTCTAGGGTTTTTGTGGTAAAACTACCCTAAAACAGTGGAATAACTATATAAAACTATATATTTCGGAAAAGTAGACAACCTGCCGCATCTAATGAGGGGTAACTTGCCTTCTTACCCCAAGCCTGGTGTGCACAAATGCCTCCAGAAGATGGCGCTAATGAAAAAAAAGGCATTTTCTTACATTTCTGCCCCTTCAAATGTACTGAAATTTGTGAAAACCATGGCATTTCCAACTGTATTCATTAGCTAGTGCTCTTAGGAGAAAAATGACACCCCATTGGTATGAGTTTAACTACCTCAGGGGGCGTTAGAAGTGCAAAATGACACCTACTACAACCTCAAATTTTTCTAACATTTTCTCAAACATTACTTGTCAGTACACAAATGGTTATAACAACTACAGAAGTGAAGAAAGGGTACACAAACCATACCATTTTGAAAAGAAGACACCCTGCCGCATCTAATGATGGGTGACTTGCCTTGTTACCCCAAGCCTGGAGTGCACAAATGCCTCCAGAAGGTGGCACTAATGAAAAAAAAAGGCATTTTCTTACATTTCTGTCCCTTCAAATGTACTGAAATATGTGCAAACCATGGTATTTCCAACTGTATTCATTAGCTAGTGCTCTTAGGAGAAAAATGACACCCCATTGGTATGAGTTTAACTACCTCAGGGGGCGTTAGAAGTGCAAAATGACACCTACTACAACCTCAAATTTTTCTAACATTTTCTCAAACATTACTTGTCTGTACACAAATGGTTATAACAACTACAGAAGTGAAGAAAGGGTACACAAACCATACCATTTTGAAAAGAAGACACCCTGCCACATCTAATGATGGGTGACTTGCCTTGTTACCCCAAGCCTGGAGTGCACAAATGCCTCCAGAAGGTGGCACTAATGAAAAAAAAAGGTATTTTCTTACATTTCTGCCCCTTCAAATGTACTGAAATATGTGCAAACCATGGTATTTCCAACTGTATTCATTAGCTAGTGCTCTTAGGAGAAAAATGACACCCCATTGGTATGAGTTTAACTACCTCAGGGGGCGTTAGAAGTGCAAAATGACACCTACTACAACCTCAAATTTTTCTAACATTTTCTCAAACATTACTTGTCAGTACACAAATGGTTATAACAACTACAGAAGTGAAGAAAGGGTACACAAACCATACCATTTTGAAAAGAAGACACCCTGCCGCATCTAATGATGGGTGACTTGCCTTGTTACCCCAAGCCTGGAGTGCACAAATGCCTCCAGAAGGTGGCACTAATGAAAAAAAAAGGCATTTTCTTACATTTCTGCCCCTTCAAATGTACTGAAATATGTGCAAACCATGGTATTTCCAACTGTATTCATTAGCTAGTGCTCTTAGGAGAAAAATGACACCCCATTGGTATGAGTTTAACTACCTCAGGGGGCGTTAGAAGTGCAAAATGACACCTACTACAACCTCAAATTTTTCTAACATTTTCTCAAACATTACTTGTCTGTACACAAATGGTTATAACAACTACAGAAGTGAAGAAAGGGTACACAAACCATACCATTTTGAAAAGAAGACACCCTGCCGCATCTAATGATGGGTGACTTGCCTTGTTACCCCAAGCCTGGAGTGCACAAATGCCTCCAGAAGGTGGCACTAATGAAAAAAAAAGGCATTTTCTTACATTTCTGCCCCTTCAAATGTACTGAAATATGTGCAAACCATGGTATTTCCAACTGTATTCATTAGCTAGTGCTCTTAGGAGAAAAATGACACCCCATAGGTATGAGTTTAACTACCTCAGGGGGCGTTAGAAGTGCAAAATGACACCTACTACAACCTCAAATTTTTCTAACATTTTCTCAAACATTACTTGTCTGTACCCAAATGGTTATAACAACTACAGAAGTGAAGAAAGGGTACACAAACCATACCATTTTGAAAAGAAGACACCCTGCCGCATCTATTGATGGGTGACTTGCTTTGTTACCCCAAGCCTGGAGAGCACAAATGCCTCCAGAAGGTGGCGCTAATGAAAAAAAAAGGCATTTTCTTACATTTCTGCCCCTTCAAATGTACTGAAATTTGTGCAAACCATGGCATTTCCAACTGTATTCATTAGCTAGTGCTCTTAGGAGAAAAATGACACCCCACTGGAATGAGTCGACCTACCTTAGGGGTGCCAGAAGCACATCACTACACCTACCTGTTTGCTTCTTCGAAAATGGCGGCTTGTACTAAAATGTCCATAACTGTTAGAGACATGAAGGAAAGGTATAAAAGGTATACCATTTTGGAAAGTAGACATTCTCCCGCATCAAATGAGGGGTCACTTGCCTTTCTACCCCCTGGGCTGAAGTGCACAAATATTTCCAAAAGGTGGCGCTATGGGAATAAATACATGTTTTTTTACATTTCCACCACTTCAAAGATACTAAAATCTTTGAAAACCATAACATTTCCTGCTGTATTCAGTACCTGCTACCAACATGAGAAAAATGGTAGCCTATTTGTGTGGGTTAACATAGAATATGTGGGTGCTAGGAACACGTACGTAAACCTGACACTTTTGTTTTTGAAATTATCTGCTTGCACTAAAATGGTTATAACCATAATAGATATGCAGAAAAGGTAGAGAAACAATGCCATTTTGGAAAGAAAACATCCTTCCGCATCTAATGAGGGGTCACGTGCCTTCTTACCCAAAGGCTGGTATGCACAAATGCTTCCAGGAGGTGGCGCTAGTGAAAAAAAAAGGCATTTTCTTACATTTCTGCCCCTTCAAATGTATGGAACTTTGTAAAAACCATGGAATTTTCAACTGCATTCATTAGCTAGTGCTCTTAGGAGTCAAACGACACCCCATTGATATGAGTTGACCTACCTTAGGGGGTGCTAGAAGTAGAAAACTACACCTACTACAACCTCTGATGTTTCTAACATTTTCTCAAATGTGACTTGCCTGTACAAAAATGGCTATAACACATTCAGAATTGAAGAAAAGGTAGATAAACCATACTATTTTGGAAAGAAAACAACCTGCCGCATCTAATGAGGGGTCACTTGCCTTCTTACCCCAATACTGGTGTGCATAAATGTTTCCAGAAGGAGGCGATATAGGAAAAAAATTGCATTTTTTTACATTTCTGCCCCTTCAAATGTATGGAGCGCTGTGAAAACCATGGAATTTTCAACTGCATTTGTTTGCTAGTGCTCTTAGGAGTCAAATGACACCCCATTGGTATGAGTTGAACTACCTTAGGGGGTGCTAGAAGTAGAAAACTACACCTACTACAACCTCTGATGTTTCTAACATTTTCTCAAACCTGACTTGCCTGTACGAAAATGACTATAACACCTTCAGAATTGAAGAAAAGGTAGATAAACCATACCATTTTGGAAAGAAGACAACCTGCCGCATCTAATGAGGGGTCACTTGCCTTTTTACCCCTAAGTTAGTTGGCACAACTATTTCCAGAATGTGGTGCTACAGGAAAAAATAAAATTTTGTTTTACACATCAGTCACTTCAAAGATACTAAAATGGTTCAATGGCGTGGGATTTCCTAGGAGGACTTCTTGCCAGCCTAAGAAAAATGGTACCCCACTGCTGTGGGTTGACATACCAATTTACGCTACAGGAGCGTAGCTACCAGTGAAACAGAAATGGTAAAGCAAACAGTGTATGTGTGATTTTATGGCTAACAGATGAAAGAAGCTAGGGCGTCAGCCGGTGTACGTGCGGACCTGTGACTACAAGTGTAACAAAGTATGTGGGAGGGTGAGGGATTAGGCAGTGTGTGTGGGTATGAGCAGAGGAGCAAGGATGGTGGGGCAGTGTTTGATAGTGTGTATGGGAGATCTGTGACTACCAGTGTTGATAAAAAGTCCTGTGTGTGCCACAGGAAGGGGGTCGGCATTGAACTCCCCTCCTAGTGGCACACACAGGGTTAATTTGTGTTTTATTTTTTATTTTTTTTATTATATACCTCATTGAGGGGCATAAGGACCCCCTGATCCCTCCCCAATGAGGTCTTAGTAAAAAAATATATATATATGTCCACAAACAGGGGACCCGGAGAGTGCCACAGGGGTCTCCAGCGCATTGCAAAGCAATGCATTGGATCCTTGTGGCACTCAGAGGGTTAATTTTTTTTTAATCATTACTTGGTAATCAGAGCTTGTTGGGGGGCCATCAGGACCAATCATGATGGCCCCCCAACAATCTCTGATAACGAAGTAATGAGAAATGCCCTGTGTGTGCGCCGCAGAAGGGGGGCTGCATTGGCCCCCCTTGAGGCACACACAGGGTTAATTTTTTTTCTTTACTTTTTTTATTATGGACCTCATTGGTGGGTATCAGGACCCCTTTGATTCCCCCCAATGAGGTCTTAAAAAAAAAAAAAAAAAGGAATCAAAATAAATGTCCCTGTGAGTGCCAAAGGGCTCTCCAGCGCATTGCAAAGCAATGCATTGGACCCTTCTGGCACTCAGAGGGTTAATTTTTTTTTTAATCATTACTTGGTAATCAGAGCTTGTTGGGGGGCCATCAGGACCAATCATGAAGGCCCCCCAACAATCTCTGATAACGAAGTAATGATAAATGCCCTGTGTGTGCGCCGCAGAAGGGGGGCTGCATTGGCCCCCCTTGAGGCACACACAGGGTTAATTTTTTTTCTTTACTTTTTTTATTATGGACCTCATTGGTGGGTATCAGGACCCCTCTGATTCCCCCCAACGAGGTCTTAAAAAAAAAAAAAAAAAAAGGAATCAAAATAAATGTCCCTGTGAGTGCCAAAGGGGTTTCCAGCGCATTGCAAAGCAATGCATTGGACCCTTCTGGCACTCAGAGGGTTAATTTTTTTTTTTATTAATACTTTGTAATCAGAGCTTGTTGGGGGGCCATCAGGACAAATCCTGATGGCCCCCCAACAATCTCTAGTAACAAAGTAATGATAGAAGCCCTGTGTGTGCCACAGGAGGGGGGGGTGCATTTGACCCCCCCCTGTGGCACACACAGGGTTAAAAAATTGTATTTATTTTTTTTTTAATAATAGACCTCATTGAGGGGCATCAGGATCCCCCCTGATCCCCCCAATGAGGTCTTTAAAAAAATAAAAAAAAAACCCAAAGAAAAGACCCTGTGAGTGCTACAAGGGTCTCCAGCACATTGCAAAGCAATGTGCTGGGGACCCCTGCGGCACTCACAGGGCTACTTAGCGTTTGTTTTTTTTTGTTTTTTTTTTTTTTAATTTCTCAGACCTCGTGGGGGACATCAGGACCCCTTCTGGTGTCCCCCCAGTTATTGATCTCCCAGCCATCGGCTGGGAGATCAATATGGCGACTTGCAGGAGAGCAAAAGCTCTCCTGCCTTTCACTCCTACCACCGGTAGGAGTGAATGGGACCGGGGAAACTTCCCCAACGTCATCAGTGACATGTCACTGATGACGCTGGGAGGCTTCCCCCGGTCCCGCCCACTCCTACCCGGAAGTTCGGGTAGGAGACAAAGAAGAGGAGAAGCTGCGCCTCAGCTGCGCTTCTCCTCTTCTTTTATTGATCTCCCAGCGCGATCGGCTGGGAGATCAATAACAGGGGGGACATGAGGAGTGATCCTCATGTCCCCCCACGATTGCCCACATTTTTTTTTTTTTAAATGCGGCCACTGCATGCCGGTTATACCGGCTCATGCAGTGACCGCATTTTAGTGGGTACATCGTACGAGCTTGGCACAGCGGGTACAGCTGTCCAAACTCGTACAATGTACCCACTTGGCACTCAAAGGGTTAAGGACTAATGTGCAACACTTTGCAAAACAATGTGCTGCACACTCCTCTAGTTTTTAAAATGTTAATAAACCTGCTTTAAACCTGGACCTCTAAGGTGAAGTTGATATAATTCTCCACTCATGGTTCTGAACTTTATTTATTTGCTGCGCAGTAGACCAGAGGGACAAGTGACCACCTTTTACCTGGCTGGACCACCGTCACAATGAAGTACACACCAGGAGGTGTTACCAGTAAATGCTGTCTGTCCAAAAGGCTGGTACACAAAAACACATAGATGGCTTGGAGCAAGTTTGAATAACAAGCACAACACAGAACTTAATTACAGTCTCAGAGCAAGTTTGAATCACTTGCCAACAAAGACTTAAGGTACAGTTCCCTACAGGAGGATCTCAGAAAGTCTTACTATGATGGGAAATGAAAGAGAAAAGCAATTTGTTTGCGGTGCCAGGGAGCTGATGCATGATAATTCATGACCCGCATGCTAACAGTTACATTTTTAGCACCAGAGGATTATCTAACACATTACTTTGCGATACACTGGACATCTTTCTAGTGCTCAAAGGCTTACAAAAGAAAAGGAAAGAGGCTCACCAAAGCTATTATTACTAGTGATGAGCGAGCACCCCAATGCTCGGGTGTTCGGGTGCTCTGACCGAGCACCCCCTGAGGCTCGAGTGCTCGGCCGAGCACCCGAGCCCCATTGAAGTCAATGGGAGGACTCGAGCATTACACCAGGCACCCCCTGCTCTGATGAGGGGAGGGTGCCTGGTCCATAGGAAAAGGGCAGAAAAAGATGGAAACACTACAGAAATGGTTCAGGGACAGCATAGGGAGGATGTCTGGATGCACCTTGGACTCCAACATCGCTGCTGGGAACGATCTTTCGCCCGTAGTACGCCATTTTTACAGACTGACCATAAAACACACAAAAAGGAAAATAAAAACGACTTTAGGCGAAAAATTGTTACCAAACAATATTTGCTGTATATTTACTTGTATATCATCTGCAAATTCTCCCAAAAATGTCCTTGATTTTCAGAACTGAGGCCATGATTAAGAGGGAAACGTGCGCAGAGGCAAATTCTCCCAAAAATTTCCTTGATTTTCAGAACTGAGGCCATGATTAAGAGGGAAACGTGCGCAGAGGCAAATTCTCCCAAAAATTTCCTTGATTTTCAGAACTGAGGCCATGATTAAGAGGGAAACGTGCGCAGAGGAAAATTCTCCCAAAAATTTCCTTGATTTTCAGAACTGAGGCCATGATTAAGATGGAAACGTGCGCTGAGCTGACCATCTAAAACATTATGGGTGAGGGTCTGCTGCAGAGCTGACCATCCTAAACATTATATGCGAAGGCCCGCTAGTGAGCTGACGCTATAAAACATTATATGAGAGGGCCCGCTAGAGAGCTGACCCAATAAAACATTATATGAGAAGGCCCGCTGGTGAGCTGACCTATATAAAAATTGTCAAACAGGGCCCGCTGGTGAGCTGACCCTATATAAAAATTATATCACAGGGCCCGCTGGTGAGCTGGCCCTATATAAAAATTATATCCCAGGGCATATGGAAGAGGAGGAGGAGGATGAGAAGATTAAGAGTCAACCATATACCCGTTTTTTGGGTGGAAGGGGTGAATGGGAATACAGAGTATTCCCATCATTGTAAATAACATATATAAAGTGAGTTTATGTTCCCCCGGGGCTTTCCTCCAGTGGAGTGGAGAAGTCAGGGGAAATCCAGGCCTTGTTCATTTTTATAAGTGTCAACCTATCAGCATTGTCGGTGGAAAGGCGGATACGCTTATCTGTTATGATGCCACCAGCAGCACTAAATACCCGCTCAGACAGAACGCTGGCGGCAGGGCAGGCCAGCACCTCCAAGGCGTAGAGTGCCAGTTCATACCACGTGTCCAGCTTGGACACCCAGTAGTTGTAAGGCACAGAGGGATCATTGAGGACGCTGACACGGTCTGCTACGTACTCCTTCACCATCTTCCAAAACTTTTCCCTCCTTGTGACACTAGGCTGCGCATCAGGGTGAGGGTGCTGGCGGGGTGTCATGAAGGTGTCCCACGCCTTGGAGAGTGTTGCCCTGCCTTTCTCGGAACTGCTGTGTGCTCCCCTTTTCTCCCCTTCTCGGTTGGCCAAGGTAGCACGTACTCTGCCGCCAGCGTTGTCAGATGGAAAATTTTGGAGCAATTTTTCGACAAGAACCTTCTGGTATTGCAACATTTTGCTTGTCCTCTCCACCGGAGGAATGAGAGATGAGAAATTCTCTTTGTAGCGGGGGTCCAGAAGGGTGAACACCCAGTAATCCGTGTTGTCTAAAATGCGTACAACGCGTGGGTCACGGGAAAGGCAGCCTAACATAAAGTCAGCCATGTGTGCCAGAGTACCAACAGTCAAGATTTCGCTGTCCTCACCAGGAGGATGACTCTCAATCTCCTCATCCTCTTCCTCCTCTTCTGCCCACCCACGCTGAAGAGATGGAACTAAAGTTCCATGGCTACCCTCTGTAGCGGAGGCAACCGTGTCTTCCTCCTCCTCCTCCTCCTCCTCCTCCGCCTCCTCCAATTGTCGCTGAGAAGACGAAGTGAGGGTGCTCTGGCTATCACCTTGTGTAAGCTCTTCCTCCCCCATTTCCACCTCTTCCACATGCAAAGCGTCGGTTTTAATTGTGAGCAGCGAGCGTTTCAGTAGACACAGAAGTGGGATGGTTACACTGATAATAGCGTTATCGCCGCTCACCATCTGTGTCGATTCCTCAAAATTGCGTAAAACCTCGCAGAGGTCTGACATCCATTCCCACTCCTCACTTCTGATTACAGGAAGTTGAACGGAGAGGCGACGACCGTGTAACAGCTGGTACTCCACTACTGCCCTCTGCTGCTCACAAAGCCGGGCCAACATGTGGAAGGTGGAGTTCCAGCGCGTGCTCACGTCACACAGCAGCCGGTGAGCTGGCAATTGTAAGCGCTGCTGCAGCTTCAACAGGCCGGCTGAAGCTGTTGATGACTTACGGAAATGTGCACACACGCGGCGCACCTTGGTCAAGAGATCATGCACATTGGGGTAGGTTTTTAGAAATCGCTGCACCACTAAATTAAATACATGCGCTAGGCATGGTACGTGTGTGAGCTTGCCGAGCTCCAAAGCCGCCACCAAGTTACGCCCATTATCACACACAACCATGCCTGCTTGCAGGTTGAGTGGCGAGAGCCACTGCTCGGTCTGGTGACTAATCCCCTGCAACAGCTCTGAGGCCGTGTGCTGTTTGTCCCCAAGGCAGATCAGCTTCAGCACGGCCTGTTGACGCTTCCCCACTGCAGTGCTACACTGCTTCCAGCTACTGGCTGATGGGGGAGTGGCGCTGTGTGTAGAGAATTCGGAGGTGGAAACGGAGGAGGAGGAGCCAATAACGTAGGTGCTGGTGGAAACCCTGATGGAGGTAGGGCCCGCAATCCTCGGCGTGGGTAGCACCCGTGCCATCCCAGGGTCCGAGTCGCTCCCAGCCTCCACGACATTCACCCAGTGTGCCGTCAGGGAAATGTAGCGTCCCTGGCCACAAGCACTTGTCCATGTGTCAGTCGTTAAGTGGACCTTCCCAGTAACTGCGTTGGTCAGGGCACGGGTGATGTTACGGGACACATGGTGGTGTAATGCGGGGATGGCACACCGGGAAAAGTAGTGGCGGCTGGGGACCGCGTACCGAGGGACAGCTGCTGCCATCAGGCTGCGGAAGGACTCAGTGTCCACAAGCCTAAATGGCAGCATTTCGATGGCCAGTAATTTTGAAAGGTGTGAGGTTAGTGCTATGGCCTGTGGGTGGGTGGCTGGGTACTTTCTCTTGCGCTCAAATGCCTGTGGTAACGACATTTGGACGCTGCGCTGGGACAGGGAAGTGGATGTGGTCGCTGATGGTGCTTCAGATGGTACAGGTGCAGGGCGGGAGGTATGCGGGCCTGCGCCTTCGACAGGCGATTGGCCGGCACCGAAAACAGGGGAAGAGGAGGCAGTGGTGTGGCCTGCAGACACAGATGGGCGATCCAGGCGTTCCTCCCACTTACTACGGTGCTTGGATGCCATGTGTCGGATCATGCTGGTGGTGGTGAGGTTTCTAGTGTTCATGCCTCGGCTCATTCTGGTGTGGCACAGGTTGCAAACTACAATTCTTTTGTCGTCCGCACTTTCCTTAAAAAAACGCCATACCGCGGAACACCTACCCCTTGGCAAGGTAGATTTACGCAAGGGGGTGCTCCGTGGAACATTTGCGGGCCGGTTTGGTGCGGTCCGCCTTCTTTCTGTAGCCACACCACTGCCTCTTCCAGCCTGTTGCGGTGCTGCAGATGGCTCACCCTCAGGACTGCTGTCATCGCTCGGCTCTACACCTTCCCAGGTGGGGTCAGTCACCTCATCGTCCACCAAGTCCTCCTCCACTTCCTCACTCTGATCATCCTCCTCAAGTCTTGATCCCACCACATACTCAGTCATTGACAACTGTATAACATTCTCCTCAACAAGGTCTTGAGACGGAAATAGTGGTTGATTTAATGGCAACTGTGTCTCATCATCATCATCATCATCATCCACTACTTCCTTTGACCTTAAATGCCGTTCACATCTGTCATCTTCTTGTGATTGGGTAGCCTCTAGAGGTTGTGAATCAGGGCACAAAATGTCATGTTCCTCTGCAAGCGTGCTTGGAGAGAGGGTCAAATGAAGGATTGGTGATGAGACGAGCTCCTCACTATATCCCAGTGTGGGATCACTTCTTTGACCAGACCGTGTATGGTGGGAGGAAGGATGATCAGGGTGAGGATTATGTTGACCAGACTCTTGGCTACTGAGTGTGGACTTGGTGGAAGACAGGGTGGTGCTTAACCGACTGGAAGCAGTTTCAGCTGACATCCAACCGACCACCTGTTCGCAGTGGTCGGACCTCGAGAGTGATGTCCTGCGACGCCCTGTAAAATTACACATGAAGCTAGGTATGGTGGATGTCTTTCTTTCTTGTGCTCTGGCACCAGGCACAGTTTCTCCGCGTCCTGACCCGCGCCCTGAACTTTCAGGATCAGGTCCACTTCCCCGTCCCTTTTTACCCGCCTTCTTCATCTTACACAGAATATGTGACTTTAATATTTGAGTTTGAAAACTTAACAGTATTTCTTATTATTCTGCAACTGTACAGAGTACACAGAATAGGCTGTTAAACGGCGGTGAAACACACTGAATGGAATATGTGAGTTTAATATTTGAGTTTGAAAACTTAACAGTATTTCTTATTATTCTGCAACTGTACAGAGTACACAGAATAGGCTGCTAAACGGCGGTGAAACACACTGAATGGAATATGTGACTTTAATATTTGAGTTTGAAAACTTAACAGTATTTCTTACTATTCTGCAACTGTGCAGAGTACACAGAATAGGCTGCTAAACGGCGGTGAAACACACTGAATGGAATATGTGACTTTGATATTTTAGTTTGAAGACTTAACAGAATGTGCTCTAATCTGCAACTTTGCACACTAAACAGAATGTGCTCTAATCTGCAACTTTGCACACTAAACAGAATGTGCTCTAATCTGCAACTTTGCACACTAAACAGAATGTGCTCTAATCTGCAACTGTGCACACTAAACAGAATGTGCTCTAATCTGCAACTTTTCACACTAAACAGAATATTTTTTTTTTTTTTTTTTTTTTTGTTTTTTTCCCCCCACACAAAATAACCTGCTGCCCCCACACACAGTAGTCCTAAAAAGGACTTTTGGTTCTTTTTTTTCACAATTTTTTTTTTTCCTCCCTACACTGCCTTTCCCTTCCTATCCTCAGCTCTCCCTGGCTCAGACTGAGCCGAACTCGATGGTCAGGTGCTATACAGCACCCGACCACAGGTTCTGGCCAGCCAATCAGTGTAATGCCAGCAGCCAACATGGCTGCTGGCATTACACTGATGTCAGAGCCTCCCTGCACGTTTATTGGCTGCGCAGCAGCCGCAAAACGTGCGGGGAGGAGACCCGAACATGGCGGGCGAGCACATGCGGTACTCGTACGAGTACCGCCATGTGCCGAGCAGAGCGATGCTCGAGCCGATCCGAGCATCGGCCGAGCATGCTCGCTCAACACTAATTATTACCTTACAGACCAGCAGTGGCCATGTGCAATGAAGTCAGCCGCCATCAGCCAGGACAGCAAACTGATCTAACTGTAAGGGCTCACTAGATATTGCAGAGCCGACAGACTCTCCCATGGATGCGGGATCCTTCTCAATTGCACCCTCTGCACCACTTATCGTTACACCCTTAAGTGGACTTAAAGTGTTAGCAATGCCCCATAAACACTTGTTATAGTTTTGTAGAGGAAGAAAAAATAAGCTTAATGGTGCAAACCCTATTCCTCAAACCGCTATGGTTTGAGAGATATAAGCATTGAAAGTTCCCCCCTCCCTCCCCTTCTCCTGATGATAAAGTGTCCCCCTCTCGCCCCTTTTACCTAGTGTAAGCCACCTCCCCTCAGATGTGGAATCTGGTCTTAAGATCAGATACTTCATAGCAAGGGACAATCTTCATACTGTGAGAACAATGACAACCCTGACCCCCTTGACAGGTTATTCAGGTTTTTCCTTCTGCTCACTGAAGATTGTCCCTCTCTGCGATCCATCTTGTTGCTCTAAGGTGAGCAGTGTTACAGCAACAAAAGGGGCGGGAGGGGGATACTTTATCATTCAATTACTCTTGAACTACAACTCTGACAATACTAAAATAACACTCTCCATGGCCCAAATACTATGAAGATTAATCAGAGTTGCTTTTCTTTTGAAACATTACTATACCTTTAAAGTGGTAGACTTAGACGTGCATGCATTTCTTCTTAAAAAGAGGTAATGAAAAAGAAGACAAATGAGAGTTCAAAAAAACATGAGACCCATTCAGCTTTCATATGTGTTTTGTAAGTAGGAGGGAATAACTTGGATATTGAATCCATAAAGCGATGTGATTATTTCATTATCGATCATTATTATTTCTGGATCCAAAATCTCTGAGCGGAGCTGGACTTTGCATTTTCTGCAAGCTCTCTAACAGTGGTGGGCAACTTGAAGCCTTCTTGATAGTATTGGACTACAGTTCCCATCATCCTCAGATGGCCAAAGGGAGCTGGAGTTTTACAGGTGTCATAGTCCTGTACCTCATGGACCAATCCAGATGTGAGCATACGAATTTACATCTAATCTCGTTCATACTATATCCATCTTCTTGGTCTTTTCTTTCTTCATTGAAATTATAATAAAGTTATGGACACTGGACAACAAGAATAGATTGGGGTGATTGTATTTTATTTATTTAGCCAGCCATGATCCAAAACAAGTACTCTCAATAAAAGTGAAATATATAGAATTAGTTGCTCTTAGCAGGTTAGGGATCCTTAGCAGGTAGGGATCCTTAGCAGGTAGGGATCCTTCAAACAGTAATCATGTATTTGTTCCTGAATGCTGTATGAAAGACAAATTCTCAGTTAAGTCAATGCAGGGCCAGCGCTACCATTAAGGCAGGGCAGGCAGCTGCCTTAGGGCGCCGCAGCGGAGGGGTGCCAAAAAGGGGGAAGCTGTTTTTTTTTGTTTTTTTTTAAATATATATATCTGCCGCGAGGGAGCGCTGATTTACACTACCAAGCGCTCCCTCGCGGCGTCTATGTGACACGCCGCAGATAGACCCAGGCTCTGTAGTAATACAGAGCGCTGGGAGATGACATCATCTCCCAGCGCTCTGCATTACTGAGAGCAGCGCGCGGGAGCTTCAGCTCTGTGCCAAAGGAGGCACAGAGCTCTAAGTTATGGCACGCCGCTAGACTACCAGGGACTCAAGGTAGGGGATGAAGGGGGAATTGTGGAGATGAAGGGGCATTGTGGAGGTGAAGGGAGCATTGTGGAAGGGACATTGTGGAGGTGAAGGGAGCATTGTGGAAGGGGCATTGTGGAGGTGAAGGGAGCATTGTGGAAGGGGCAATGTGGAGGTGGGGAGAGTGTGGAGGTGAATATGTGGGCGGGGGCAGGGGATTGTGGCAAGGTCAGGGGGGGTTTGTGTCTGGGGGGGGGGCATCAAAATGCACCTTCGCCTGTGTATACAAAAATCCTTGCACCGGCCCTGAGTCAATGTGTTAAACAAATTAAGAGCCATTTATTTCAAGTGTCAAATTCATTTTCAAGATTACCAATTATTTGTAAGGTCTGTACATATTCAGGAGTGATTTACAACCCTGCAGCAGTAATCACGCACACAGGTGCATGTATCAATATTGGTCTTATCTGAGGTGTTACAATTGTCTACGGGCTGTGTGTAAGAAAGAAAAGTGGAGGAGGTCTGGGGCAAACCATTTGCGCTATGGGGGGAAGTAAAAATTCCCATTAATTTAAATGGGGACTTTAACCCCTTGAATGCTAGGGAGGTCTCCAACGCAAGAGCTCTCTAGTATTCAAGGGATTAAAATCCTCATTTAAATCAATGGGAATTTTTGTAATTTTTTTCTTCTGCCCAATAGGAACAAATGGTTTGCCCCAGACCTCCTTCATTTTTCTTTTGAATATACAACCCTTAGTATATCAATCATCCAGGGGTGTTACTGAAGTGGGTGCAGAGGGTGAAGTTATGACAGGGCCCCCAGCATCCAAGGGGACCCCAACAAGTTCTAGTTCTGTCTCAAGGAGAATATTTGTGAGATGGAAGCCCTAAAAATTGTCTGCACAGGTCCCTCCGTTATGCTATGGCAAACATTCATATCATTTCACTTAATACTCTGCTGCTTAACCCTTTAAGTGCCAGAGAGGTGTGCACTGCATTATGAAGCAATGCATCGCACACTACATTGCTCCTTAAAGAGATAGTAATACTTTATTATTACTATCCCCCATATTGGCCATATTTGTAAGATAATTTAATAGCCCCCAGGTTCATCTCTCAAACCTTTATGGTTTGAGCGATAACCCAAGGCAAAGTTTCCCCTCCCACCCCCTTCCCTGAAGTCAGCGTTGTACTGACTGCAGGGATATCCGGTCTGACTTTCATCAGGCGGCTCTGCAGCAATAGCAAATGCTATTGGGAGATATGCTATTTGGATGTTTAAAGGGATAGTAATACTTCGTTTTATCTTTATTTTATTTTGTAGCCATTAAAAAAACATGAAGAACGATATAAGTCTTATCTCTCAAACCTTTATGGTTTGAGAGATATTCACAAGCAAAGTTTCCCCTCCCGCCCCTTTTACCTAGTGTAACCCATCTCTTCTCAGATGTGGAATGCAGTCCATAGACCAGATAGATAACAGAAGGGGACAATCTTCTTCCTATGAGAACAATGAAAGCCCTGCCCCCCTTTACAAGTTTTTCAGGTTTTTCCCTTATCTTAATTGAAGACTGTCCCTCTCTGCTGTCTTCCTGGGCACCTCCCTTCTGCTCTGGATGAACACTGTTACATCAGTAAAAGGGGCAGGAGGAGGATACTTTGTCATTAAATTACTCTTGAACTACCACTCTGACAGCATTGAAATAATACTCTCCAAGGTCCAAATACTATGATGATTAATTAGAGCTGCTTTTATTATGAAACATTACTATCCCTTTAAATGGTGAACGACACATTGAAAAACAGCAATTGTCTATAAATAAGGTGCTAATATAAGACATAGGAAGTTTCTGTGTGTTTATTGCTATCAGATTTTACAAACCCATTATCAAGTATTAGAGACGGGAGCAGAAAGGAGAGTCTTTACATTAATAGTAGTGAGTGACATGCAATGTCAGCAGCTATTATATTTGTGCACTTTGTTATCTACCCTGCTAATTAAGTATTGAAATATCAGTATATAATACTCTCAATATCAAGGTGCCAACTGGTGAAGGCATGTCTCTTCCTGCTTGAGTTGCTCAAACCAGGTCATTGACACCTACAAACTCAAAGTAAGGTTCTTGGCATGGAACACTCTGACCTGTTCTGTATACATTTCTGCTTAATCATAGTGTTCAATCACTTGTATTGGTGATAACCCCTATATATATCAGGGAGAGAAATACTTTCACCAATAGGCACCTTGATGTTGACATTTCGAGTCAGCATTTCAGCACAAGGGCTCAGCTTATGAGCAGTACAATAGCAATTTGAATGGTAAATGTGCAATATGGGAAACATTGCAGCAACAGCAGTTAGTGAACTAAAGGAAATGATGTGGAGGCAGAAAAACATGAGATCACCTTTACTGACTTGTTAGTGTTAACCCCTTAAGGATCAGAGGTATGAGCAATGAATTGTGAAGCAATGAATCACACACTGCTTTTGTTTTTAATGGGTTAAAAAGCATTTTGAGAAACCCCAGTATATGTTTTGTCATATCATGCACAGTCTAATTTAACCCCTTGGATGCTAGTAACACCTAAGGTGTATTATTTTGCAATGCACTGGAGACATCTCTAGTATTCAAATGGTTAAAGATGTACTATTGCTATATTACTGTCTTCTCTTACAAGAAATAGTTTATTAGAACATATATATATATATATATATATATATATATATATATATATAAATAAATGTAAAATATTCTGTCATTTAAAGGAATAGTAATGTTTCACAAAAAATCTTCATAGTATTTGGGCCATTGAGAGTGTTATTTCGATCCCGAACCTTCCCCGCTGGCTGTTTGACCGCTATCCAAGACTTCATTGTGAGTATATCAGTATTATATTAAACAATATATCACACTTGTATGTTTGATAGTAGTGCAACTCTCCTCGCATCCTTTTCTGTGTTTGTTCTCTTAAAGCCCTGTCCGTGGATTGTGGTGAATCGGGTATCGAGCGTGACCTAGGTGGTTATCTGCATGGGGGCAGAGTCAATATCCTCCACTGGCTAATCCTGTCACTTGGGAGACCAGTGACATATCTTAAATATGAGTGTATTAAATTATTGTGGAATATATTGTTTCAAAACCACCCAAAAATACTACACTATAAGTCTCTCCTTTTCCGTTTTCCTTATTTCAGTACTGTCAGAGTTGTAGTTCAAGAGTAAATGAATGATAAAGTATCCCCCTCCCGCCCCTTTTACCTAGTGTAAGCTGCCTCCCCTCAGATGTGGAATCTGGTCCTGGGACCAGACAGCTCACAGCAAGGGACAATCTTCTTACTGTGAGCATAAGGAAAACCCTGCCCCCTTGACAGGTTTTTCCTTATGCTCACTGAAGATTGTCCTTCTCTCCATCCGGACAGTCTTGCTGCTCTGAGGTGAGCAGTGTTACATCAGTAAAAGGGGCGGGAGGGGGATACTTAATTCAATTACTCTTGCACTACAAATCTGACAGTATTGAAATAACACTCTCCATGGCCCAAATACTATGAAGATTACCGTGAGCTGCTTTTATTATGAAACATTACTATGACTTTAATGGGATAAAAAGCTTTTTGAGAAACCCCAGTAAATGTTTTTTCAGCTGTCTAATTTAATCTCTTGGATGCTAACAACATCTACAGTGCATTGGAGACATTTCTACTATTCAAAAGGTTAAAGATGTACTATTTCTATATTAACATCTCCTCTTACGAGAAAGAGTTTATTAGAACATTCATGGATATATATATAAAAGAATCTGTCCTTTAAAGGGATAGTATTATTTTATAATAAAGTGTCCCCCCCGCCCCGCCCTTTTTCATACGTCATGAATTGTTCCCTAAGAGCAGCAAGCCGCTCCGGATGGATCGTGACCACGGGGAATCTTCTTTCATCATAAGGAAAAACCTTTGTCAAGGGGGTATAGGGAGATAGAAAGAAGATTGTCCCTCGCTGCAATCTGTTTGGTCCTCTGACCGGATTCCAGATCTGATGGGATGATTCGTGACGTATGTAAAATGGGCAGGAGGGGAAACCTAATTAAAGGAAAAAAACAAACAAACAATAGTATGGATGGTTACAAAGCTAGACATCTTTATACAAATGTATGTAGAAGAATCAATTTTACAGAATGCCTAACCATTATTACTCCTTTAACCCCTTAAGGACCCATTACGGTCCTGGCACTTCATGGGTTGGATGTGCAATAAGGACCCATGATGTGCCAAGACCACCATGGATTTCAGGGCTCCTTGCGGGGCTGCACGCCATTTGGGTAGCCCTGATACGGATAGGAAAACAAAAGTTCCATGGTCCTTAAGTGCGGGCCTTGATAGCGAACGGCCAGTCCTTAACCATTTGAGTGCCAGAGGGGTATGCAATGCATTGCGTACCCCTCTGGCACTCAAAGGGTTAAGGGGTTAAAGTGGACTTTCAAAATTGCTTGTATTTATATATATTTAGCTTTATTTATTTGTCTGTTTATGCAACTGAGCTAGTATTGGCCAGAAGGAAATGACAGGTGGGATGGAGAGCACCGTGGAATGGGAGTATGTGTCTGGCATGCAAGCCAGTACTGCCTAATTTGCAGAAACTGACAAATAAATGAAGCTAAATATCTCATTAACTGTTTTTTTTTGTTTTGTTTTGTTTTTTTTAAATAAATGGTTAACATCAATATTGATGATTTGAAAGCTCTTTCAATATAGCCTATTGGTCACATAGTGACAATTTCACTTTAATGAGCAGTTATCATGTCTCCTTCAGTAGGAAAGCTAGGATTTGCACTGCATAGCCCCAAAACAACTTCTAGAAGACAAACAGACCCAGTGCAAAGCTCCTCTAAGAGCAATCTATCTGAATAGAAGGACCCCTTTGATCAAACAACCCTCTCAGGGTGGGTACTCACAGGAGGCTGAGGCTTAACCGGCCTGTTGGTTCAATTGCACATAAAGCAAAGTCCTCTTGGTCCCTGATTTTTCTTGTCTGGATACTAGATCTCCACAAGGGTATATATGAGAAAGTGGCCTGGACTCGATGTTGGGGGACCGAGAGGACTTTTTTGTTACATACATAAGTCTCAGTGTCCTGTGATCAAAGGGGCCATTCTGTCCAGGAAGATTACTGGGTCTGTTTGTCTTCTACATTTACTACAGTTATTACAATCTGTTGAGGTCACATGACCAGGTCGTGAAGAGCAGAACCAGGACTGAACAAAAGAAGGAATCACAGGACTTTAGAGACATGGCATATATTTATATGGTGACAATTAAATACTGTTTTGTAGTGCACCTAGGATTGTGTAAGGGGAGGACACCCACAATTGTCTTGCTTGGTTTTTTTTGCCAAAACAACTCCTGACATCCATCTGGGGTGATGAGAAAACTGACCCCCTTCATTGGCAGGGAGGCAGGACACAACTAGGTAGTCTGCGACTCAAAGTCATAGGCTTCTGTGGTTGAGCAGCAGCCCCCTAGTCCCCTCTCTTCCTGGACATAAGGGTGTACTCTAATGTGTAAGACACAGCATAAAGTGAGAAGCACAACGGAAAATTGCTACCCAACCGGCTGAATAACAGCACACTCAGTACCATTCTAACATCAAATAACATTCTAGAATACCTGTGAATGGTGCATAACACTCTCTCATGTAAAAGCAAGCTATATGTTTGCATTAATACCCCTTTAAACAAATCTATGAAAAGCAAAAATCTTAAAGCTGATGTGGTGATGTATCACTTAAAAAAATGTTTGCCCACAGGTTTGGTTAGTAAAATAGTGTTAGGGAAGCTGTTTTTTTTTTTTTTTTTTTTTTTTTAATGTAAATACTTTTACAGATATTCTACTTTTAGGTCAAATAAAGCTGTGCTGAAGAATCAGCGTACTGCATTATGCTGACCAGCACAGCTCTATCTGACTGCTTATTTCTCCTACCACCTCCCTCCCAGCTGCCCAAGGAAGCTTCGGTGTGCTGTGAACGGCTTCTAGCATTACACCAAGCTCCAGTAAGCATTATACTGATGTTGCAGCCATAGCTTGCTGTAACGCTAGAAGCAGTTCACAGCACACCGAAGGGAATGTAGAAAGAAAGGTCCCCGCGACACAGTCCCAGTGAGCTTCTTGCATGTATTTGCTAGCTCATGAGCCTAGTTGAGCATCTCTGACTCTTCTTTCTACATATGCAAATTGCTCTTGGGGTTGGTCACCCTAAGAGTAATGAGGGGAATCCAGACATTGATCCCTTGCTCACAGTGCCTAGAGGGATCAGCTGCACCTCACCGATGAGGCCCAAGAAGGATGAAATGTATGTCTGGGGTTAGCTGTTTCCCTTGTTCAGAGAGGAATTGTCTGGCATTTTGTGGCTGGACTGTCATTTGCTAGGACCAGTATGATATGCTTCAGAAGATTTTCTCTCTGTGTATGGCACTGGTGAGCTAAAAGAGATTGCACCCCGGGCGCGAGGACACAGTCCAAGTGAGCTTCTTGCATGTGTTTGCTAGCTCATGAGCCTAATTGAGCATATCTGACTCTTCTTTCTACACACACTGAAGGGAAGCATGAATGCGCTGCCTGGGGCAGCTGGGAGGGAGGTGGGAGGAGAAGTAGGATGTGCAGAAGAGCTGTGCTGTGCACATAATGCAGAAGTACACAGCACAGAAGATAAAATAACTGTAAAAGGATTTACATTAAAAAAAAAAAAAAAAACAGCTTCCCTAATACTACTTTACTAACTAAACCTAAGGGACAAAATGTTTTTTAAGTGATACATCCCCTTTAAGTGCAAGCATCTCCCAACTCTATATATACACTACAGTTCAAAAGTTTGGGGTCGCTTAAAAATATCCTTGTTTTTGAAAGAAAACAAATCTTGTCCATTAAAATATCATAAAATGGATCAGAGATACAGTGTAAACGCTGTTAATGCTGTAAATGACTATTGTAGCTGGAAACAGCTGATTTTTAATGGAATATCTACATTTGCTGCAAATGGAGGATTTTTTTGACAAAAGCAGAGTTGGAAGGACACAGTTATTAAATTGAGAAATCATTATTTCTAACCTTCTCAATGTCTTGACTGTATTTCCTACTCATTTTGCAACTTATTCGATGTATGTTTTAAGTTTTCATGGAAAACAAGGTAATTTCTGAAGTGACCCTAAACTTTTGAACGGTAGTATATATTTATAGATATAAAATAGGAATGGAGACAACAGTACTCACAGGGCTTGTAATAAGGAAGATAATTTATTCCAAGATCAATGTTTTGGCCAGGCACTGCTGGCTTTCCTCAAAACGTGTCTATGGCCAAAAAGCTGATCTTGGAATAAATGATTATCGTCTTTATTACAAGCCCCGTGAGTACTGTTGTCTCCTTTCCTATTGTGATATTCAGCCATACTTCAGCAACCAGGCACTATTTTTCCCTTTAAGTGTGAATGCTTCCCCAAAACGGATAGATAGATAGATAGATAGATAGATAGATAGATAGATAGATAGATATAGATGGATAGCTAGATAGATAGATAGATAGATAGATAGATAGATAGATAGATAGATAGGTAGATAGATGGATATATAGATTAGGGTTACCACCCAGCCGGTATTTTACCGGCAGGCCGGTAAAAAATTGGCTTCTGTCCAATGTTAAGTCTATGGACGGAATGCCATGGCCGGTATTTTTTGGAAGAAAAGGTGGCAACCCTAATATAGATAGATGGATAGATAGATAGATAGATAGATAGATAGATAGATATAGATAGATAGATAGATAGATAGATAGATAGATAGATAGATAGAAGGATATATAGATAGATGGATAGATAGACAGATTTGTGTATCACAATTAAGCCTGTACAACAAAACCTACAAAATCCAATAGAAAAAAAACAATTGCTAATGCACAAAACATGTTTACTTATGGAGTCCTCATATCCAGAAGACAACTGACATGAAAAAAAATAATAACAAATTGGCATATATGGTATATAAGAATAAGGTATATAAGAATTTTATCAATAGCCAAGTGGTCATTCTTATATACAGGGCTAGATTTCCTATTAGGCAGAGTACGCAACTGCTTAGAGCTACAAATTCTGAGGGGAGATGCCTTAGCTGTGCTGGCCACACCCACATTCTGAATTGTGGGTGTGGGGACAGCAATCTCAATGTCCTTGTACCAGTTTATATACGGTACTCCTGTACTGGTTATTATTTAGCCCCTTGAATGCTATAGAGATCTCCAAGGGGATAAAACCTTTTATGGTCTTACTAGTGTAAAAGCCCGTGTACACAGGCCAAGGTCCGGGTGATGTTAACCCTTTGAGTGCCAGAGGGGTACGCAACGCATTGCAAAACAATGCGTTGCGTACCCCTCTGGCACTCAAAGGGTTAAGAGGCCGGACCTGCTCTGCGTTCTGCTGCTGAAGCAGTCATGCAATGTAGAGACTGCCCGAAAGCACAGAATGCTCCCAGCACAGAACTCCCAGCATTCCATGCTCCCAGCATTCTGTGCGTTCGGGCAGTCCCTATTGTGCATGACGGCTTCTGACAAACATCCTAGTGAATTATTATATAGGATTTGTTATAGGCCAAGGGTATTTCCATGGTATGAAATGTGGATGGGATGTGGGCGAGTTTATGTGAGGACTGGGGGTGCGGCCATAGTTGGAGCTAAGGGCACATAGAGTGCCTTGCCTATGGGTGCCTGGGATGTAAATCTGGTCCTGCATAACTAAAAATATAACATCATTCTTGTCTCAGATAGAAATCAAATTCTCCATTAATTGTTCCTTTAAAGTTTGGTAAAGTTTCTTTGAAAGACCAATATTGGAGGGCTTTTCCTGATGTCTAAAACAAGGGGATTCCCACTGCTGGAAAATGAATATTTACAACTTTATTACAGTTCTCTTTTACAATAACAGTGCCCTCTTGTGTGCAAACACTTCACTTACAGTTTCCCTGTTGTCTGTCCAGCTAATCAGTTGCATTGTAAGGGAGAGGTGACTCACTGACTACAATTCTCCATGGAAGGTGATAGATACAGCTTCATATCTTTGTTTAAACTATTAAAACATTTGAAGAAAGCAATTTGTAGAAGTGGGGTACCCTTGTTTACTCAGTAGTAGAAGCTTTAAAGGGCTAGTAATGTGTGTGTGTGTATATTAAGGCAAGATCGATTATTCAATATACTGTTTTAGTACGAAGTGTACCTTTCTAAGTGTCCATAAAGCCGGACATCCTATTTAATAATTCGCTAGGATGTTTGTCAGAGGCTGTTGTGCGCAGTAGAGACTGCCCGTGCTACAGTCATGCACAGTACAGACTGCCTGAACGCGCTGCGGGTGATACGGGGCGCTCCGAATTCAGATCGGAGTCCTCTCTGCACACCTTCCTGAGACCGATGGTTCCAGGAAGGTCCGCAGAGAGGATTATGGTACAAATTAGGAGCGCCCCTCTCCGTATCAGCAGCGGCGAGTTTGGGCACTCTGTACTGTCCATGACTGCAGCACGGGCAGTGAGCAGAGAGGATCCGGGCACCAGCCGAGGCTGCTGGGTGGCACTGTGGCCAGTGTACATGGGCTTTTAAACTAGTATCACAATAAGGGACAATCTTGTTAACATCAATATTGATGATTTGAAAGCTCTTTCAATATAGCCTATTGGTCACATAGTGACAATTTCACTTTAATGAGCAGTTATCCTTCAGTAGGAAAGCTAGGATTTGCACTGCATAGCCCCAATTTCACTTTAATGAGCAGTTATCCTTCAGTAGGAAAGCTAGGATTTGCACTGCATAGCCCCAAAACAACTTCTAGAAGACAAACAGACCCAGTGCAAAGCTCCTCTAAGAGCAATCTATCTGAATAGAAGGACCCCTTTGATCAAACAACCCTCTCAGGGTGGGTACTCACAGGAGGCTGAGGCTTAACCGGCCTGTTGGTTCAATTGCACATAAAGCAAAGTCCTCTTGGTCCCTGATTTTTCTTGTCTGGATACTAGATCTCCACAAGGGTATATATGAGAAAGTGGCCTGGACTCGATGTTGGGGGACCGAGAGGACTTTTTTGTTACATACATAAGTCTCAGTGTCCTGTGATCAAAGGGGCCATTCTGTCCAGGAAGATTACTGGGTCTGTTTGTCTTCTACATTTACTACAGTTATTACAATCTGTTGAGGTCACATGACCAGGTCGTGAAGAGCAGAACCAGGACTGAACAAAAGAAGGAATCACAGGACTTTAGAGACATGGCATATATTTATATGGTGACAATTAAATACTGTTTTGTAGTGCACCTAGGATTGTGTAAGGGGAGGACACCCACAATTGTCTTGCTTGGTTTTTTTTGCCAAAACAACTCCTGACATCCATCTGGGGTGATGAGAAAACTGACCCCCTTCATTGGCAGGGAGGCAGGACACAACTAGGTAGTCTGCGACTCAAAGTCATAGGCTTCTGTGGTTGAGCAGCAGCCCCCTAGTCCCCTCTCTTCCTGGACATAAGGGTGTACTCTAATGTGTAAGACACAGCATAAAGTGAGAAGCACAACGGAAAATTGCTACCCAACCGGCTGAATAACAGCACACTCAGTACCATTCTAACATCAAATAACATTCTAGAATACCTGTGAATGGTGCATAACACTCTCTCATGTAAAAGCAAGCTATATGTTTGCATTAATACCCCTTTAAACAAATCTATGAAAAGCAAAAATCTTAAAGCTGATGTGGTGATGTATCACTTAAAAAAATGTTTGCCCACAGGTTTGGTTAGTAAAATAGTGTTAGGGAAGCTGTTTTTTTTTTTTTTTTTTAATGTAAATACTTTTACAGATATTCTACTTTTAGGTCAAATAAAGCTGTGCTGAAGAATCAGCGTACTGCATTATGCTGACCAGCACAGCTCTATCTGACTGCTTATTTCTCCTACCACCTCCCTCCCAGCTGCCCAAGGAAGCTTCGGTGTGCTGTGAACGGCTTCTAGCATTACACCAAGCTCCAGTAAGCATTATACTGATGTTGCAGCCATAGCTTGCTGTAACGCTAGAAGCAGTTCACAGCACACCGAAGGGAATGTAGAAAGAAAGGTCCTCGCGACACAGTCCCAGTGAGCTTCTTGCATGTATTTGCTAGCTCATGAGCCTAGTTGAGCATCTCTGACTCTTCTTTCTACATATGCAAATTGCTCTTGGGGTTGGTCACCCGAAGAGTAATGAGGGGAATCCAGACATGGATCCCTTGCTCACAGTGCCTAGAGGGATCAGCTGCACCTCACCGATGAGGCCCAAGAAGGACGAAATGTATGTCTGGGGTTAGCTGTTTCCCTTGTTCAGAGAGGAATTGTCTGGCATTTCGTGGCTGGACTGTCATTTGGTAGGACCAGTATGATATGCTTCAGAAGATTTTTCTCTCTGTGTATGGAACTGCTGAGCTAAAAGAGATTGCACCCTGGGCGCGAGGACACAGTCCCAGTGAGCTTCTTGCATGTGTTTGCTAGCTCATGAGCCTAGTTGAGCATAAGTTGAGCATCTCTGACTCTTCTTTCTACACACACAGAAGGGAAGCATGAATGCGCTCCCTGGGGCAGCTGGGAGTGAGGTGGGAGGAGAAATAGGATGTGCAGAAGAGCTGTGCTGTGCACATAATGCAGAAGTGCACAGCACAGAAGATAAAATAACTGTAAAAGGATTTACATTAAAAAAAAAAAAAAACAGCTTCCCTAATAAAACTTTACTAACTAAACCTAAGGGCCAACATTTTTTTTTAAGTGATACATCCCCTTTAAGTGCAAGCATCTCCCAACTCTATATATACACTACAGTTCAAAAGTTTGGGGTCGCTTAAAAATATCCTTGTTTTTGAAAGAAAACAAATCTTGTCCATTAAAATATCATCAAATGGATCAGAGATACAGTGTAAACGCTGTTAATGCTGTAAATGACTATTGTAGCTGGAAACAGCTGATTTTAATGGAATATCTACATTTGCTGCAAATGGAGGATTTTTTGACAAAAGCAGAGTTGGAAGGACACAGTTATTAAATTGAGAAATCATTATTTCTAACCTTCTCAATGTCTTGACTGTATTTCCTACTCATTTTGCAACTTATTCGATGTATGTTTTAAGTTTTCATGGAAAACAAGGTAATTTCTGAAGTGACCCTAAACTTTTGAACGGTAGTATATATTTATAGATATAAAATAGGAAAGGAGACAACAGCACTCACAGGGCTTGTAATAAAGAAGATCATTTATTCCAAGATCAATGTTTTGGCCAGGCACTGCTGGCTTTCCTCAAAACGTGTCTATGGCCAAAAAGCTGATCTTGGAATAAATGATTATCGTCTTTATTACAAGCCCCGTGAGTACTGTTGTCTCCTTTCCTATTGTGATATTCAGCCATACTTCAGCAACCAGGCACTATTTTTCCCTTTAACCCCTAGAGTGCCAGCTACTTACGCCGTACGAGTGGACACAGCTGTACCTGCTGTGCCACGCTCGTACGGCGTAAGAGAGAAATGCGGTCACTGCATGAGCCGGTATAACCGGCATGCAGTGGCCGCATTAAAAAAAAAAAAGCCCCTGGCACTCATGGGGAGGCATGAGGATCACTCCTCATGCCTCCCCAGTTATTGATCTCCCAGCCGATCGGGCTGGGAGATCAATACACACAAAGGAGAAACAAAGTTTCTCCTTCCCCCTCTCTCCTACCCGAACTTCCGGGTAGGAGTGGGCGGGACCGGGGGAATCCTCCAAACGTCATCGGTGACATGGTCACCGATGACGTTAGGGAAGTTTCCCCGATCCTGTTCACTCCTACCGGTGGTAGGAGTGAAGGGCAGGAGAGCTCTTGCTCTCCTGCGGTCGCACCATTGATCTCCCAGCCTATCGGCTGCGAGATCAATGACTGGGGAGACACCAGGAGGGGTCCTGATGTCCCCCACGAGGTCTGAAATGTCTTAAAAAAAAAAAAAAAAAAAAAATAATAAAATTAAAGTAACCCTGTGAGTGCCACAGGGTCCCAGCACATTGCTTTGCAATGTGCTGGAGACCCCTGTTGCACTCACAGGGTCTATTCTTTGGGGGGGATTTTTTTTTTTTTTTTAAGACCTCATTGGGGGGATCAGGGGGGATCCTGATGCCCCTCAATGAGGTCTATAATTAGAAAAAAAAAAAAAAAAAAAATTTAACCCTGTGTGTGCCACAGGTGGGGGTCCAATGCACCCCCCCCCTCCTGTGGCACACACAGGGCTTTTATCATTATTTTGTTACCAGAGATTGTTGGGGGGCCATCAGGATTGCTCCTGATGGCCCCCCAACAAGCTCTGATTACAAAGTAATGATAAAAAAAAAATTAACCCTCTGAGTGCCACAACGGTCCAATGCATTGCTTTGCAATGCGCTGGAGACCCCGGTGGCACTCACAGGGACACTTTTTTTGATAACTTTTTTTTTTTTTTTGTAAGACCTCATTGGGGGGATCAGGGGGGTTTGTATACCCCTCAATGAGGTCTATAATAAAAAAAAGTAAATAAAAAAAAAATTAACCCTGTGTGTGCCACGGGGGGGGGGCAATGCAGCCCCCCTTCTGCGGCACACACAGGGCTTTTATCATTACTTTGTTATCAGAGATTGTTGGGGGGGGGTCATCAGGATTGGTCCTGATGGCCCCCCAACAAGCTCTGATTACCAAGTAATGATAGAAAAAAAATTAACCCTCTGAGTGCCACAAGGATCCAATGCATTGCTTTGCAATGCGCTGGAGACCCTTGTGGCACTCACAGGGTCACTCCGTTTGTGGACATATATATTTTTTTTTACTAAGACCTCATTGGGGAGGGATCAGGGGGTCCTGATGCCCCTCAATGAGGTATATAATAAAAAAAAATAAATTAAAAAAAATTTAACCCTGTGTGTGCCACTGGGATAGGGGTTCAATGCAGACCCCCTTCCTGTGGCACACACACAGGACTTTTTATCATTACTTTGTGATCAGAGCTTGTTTGGTGGCCATCTGAATACAAAGTAACGATAAAAAAATTAACCCTTTGTGTGCTACAGGGGCCCAATGCATTGCTTTGCAATCCACCAGACACCCCTGTGGCACCCAAAGGATTATTTTGTTTTCCCCTTTTATTTTTTATTTAGACCTCATTGTATGGGTTCTGATGCCCCCAACGAGGTCTACACAAAAATATTGGGGGAAAAGCCCCAAAAAATGCACGTGCCACAGGGGGGGTCTGACGCAGTGCTTTGCAATACGTTGGACCCCCTGTAACACACACACACACACACTTTTTTTTTTTTTATTATTCTGTTTTTAGACCTGGATGGGGGACACCAGGAATGTTCCTGACACCGCCTCCCCAACGAGGTATGAATACAAAATAATAATTAAAAAAAAACAACTCTTTGTGTGCAACAGAGGGTCCAACGCATTGCTTTGCAGTGCATTGGGCACCCTTGTGGCATGCACAAAAAATGCCTCCGATTCCCCCCCCACACATACACATGTACCGTATTCCCCTGCCTGGTTCCACAGCCAACTGGCAGTCCCATTCCCCAGCCTGACCCCCAGCCTGTTTCCACTGCCTATTGGTAGACTCAAAGTACCAGTATGCACTAGATTCAGGCTGGGAATCAAACTTTGTATGAGGGGGACATACAGTGCACACTGGTAGTCACAGATCTCCCATACACACTCTCAGACACTGCCCCACCGTCTCCACCATCCTTGCTCCTCTGCTCATACCCACACACACTGCCTAATCCCTCACCCTCCCACACTGTTACACTGGTAGTCACAGGTCCGCGCGTACACTGGCTGACGCCCTAGCTTCTTTCATCTGTTAGCCATAAAATCACACATACACTGTTTGCTTTCCCATTCCTATTTCACTGGTAGCTACACTCCTGTCACTCAAATTGGTATGTCAACCCACAGCAGTTGAGTACCATTTTTCTTAGGCTGGCAAGAAGTCCTCCTAGGAAATCCCACGCCATTGAACCATTTTAGTATCTTTGAAGTGACTGAAGTGTAAAAGAAATGTTTGTTTGTTTTCCTGTAGCACCACATTCTGGAAATAGTTGTGCCAACTAACTTAGGGGTAAAAAGGCAAGTGACCCCTCATTAGATGCGGCATGTTGTCTTCTTTCCAAAATGGTATAGTTTATCTACCTTTTCTTCACTTCTGAAGGTGTTATAGCCATTTTCGTAGAGGCAAGTCAGGTTTGAGAAAATGTTAGAAACATCAGTTTGTAGTAGGTGTAGTTTTCTACTTCTAGCACTCCCTAAGGTAGTTCAGCTCATACCAATGGGGTGTCGTTTGACTCCTAAGAGCTTTAGCTAACGAATGCAGTTGAAAATTCCATGGTTTTCACAGAGCTCCATACATTTGAAGGGGCAGAAATGTAAGAAAATGCCTTTTTTTTCATTAGCGCCACCTCCTGGAAGCATTTGTGCATGCCAGCCTTTGGGTATGAAGGCAAGTGACCCCTCATTAGATGCGTCAGGTTGTTTTCTTTCCAAAATGGCATTGTTTTCTACCTTTCCTGCATATCTATTATGGTTATAACCATTTTAGTGCAAGAAGATAATTTAAGAAACAAAAGTGTCAGGTTTACGTACGTGTTCCTAGCACCCACATATTGTACGTTAAGCCACACAAATGGGCTACCATTTTTCTCATGTTGGTAGCAGGTACTGAATACAGCAGGAAATGTTATGGTTTTCAAAGATTTTAGTATCTTTGAAGTGGTGGAAATGTAAAAAAAACATGTATTTATTCCCATAGCGCCACCTTTTGGAAATATTTGTGCACTTCAGCCCAGGGGTAGAAAGGCAAGTGACCCCTCATTTAATGCGGGAGAATGTCTACTTTCCAAAATGGTATACCTTTTATACCTTTCCGTCATTTCTCTAACAGTTATGAACATTTTAGTACAAGCAGCCATTTTCGAAGAAGCAAACAGGTAGGTGTAGTTATGCTTTTCTGGCACCCCTAAGGTATGTCGATTCATTCCAATGGGGTGTCATTTTTCTCCTAAGAGCACTAGCTAATGAATACAGTTGGAAATTCCATGGTTTTCACAGATTTCCATACAGATGAAGGGGCAGAAATGTAAGAAAATGCCATTTTTTTCCTATAGTGCCACCTTCTGGAAGCATTTGGGCACAACAGGCTTGGGGTAAGAAGGCAATTCACCCCTCATTAGATGCGGCAGGTTGTCTTCTTTCAAAAATGGTATGGTTTGTGTAGCCTTTCTTCACTTCTCTAGTTGTTATAACCATTTTTGTACAGACAAGTAATGTTTGAGAAAATGTTAGAAAAATTAGTGGTTGCAATAGGTGTAGTTTGGTACTTGTAGCGCCCACTAAGGTAGGGGAACTCATACCAATGAGGTGTCATTTTTCTCCTAAGAGCACTAGCTAATGAATACAGTTGGAAATTCCATGGTTTTCACAGATTTCCATACAGATGAAGGGGCAGAAATGTAAGAAAATGCAATTTTTTTCCTATAGTGCCACCTTCTGGAAGCATTTGGGCACAACAGGCTTGGGGTAAGAAGGCAATTCACCCCTCATTAGATGCGCCAGGTTGTCTTCTTTCAAAAATGGTATGGTTTGTTTAGCCTTTCTTCACTTCTCTAGTTGTTATAACCATTTTTGTACAGACAAGTAATGTTTGAGAAAATGTTAGAAAAATTAGTGGTTGCAATAGGTGTAGTTTGGTACTTGTAGCGCCCACTAAGGTAGGGGAACTCGTACCAATGAGGTGTCATTTTTCTCCTAAGAGCACTAGCTAATGAATACAGTTGGAAATTCCATGGTTTTCATAGATTTCCATACAGATGAAGGGGCAGAAATGTGAGAAAATGCCATTTTTTTCCTATAGTGCCACCTTCTGGAAGCATTTGGGCACAACAGGCTTGGGGTAAGAAGGCAATTCACCCCTCATTAGATGCGGCAGGTTGTCTTCTTTCAAAAATGGTATGGTTTGTGTAGCCTTTCTTCACTTCTCTAGTTGTTATAACCATTTTTGTACAGACAAGTAATGTTTGAGAAAATGTTAGAAAAATTAGTGGTTGCAATAGGTGTAGTTTGGTACTTGTAGCGCCCACTAAGGTAGGGGAACTCATACCAATGAGGTGTCATTTTTCTCCTAAGAGCACTAGCTAATGAATACAGTTGGAAATTCCATGGTTTTCACAGATTTCCATACAGATGAAGGGGCAGAAATGTAAGAAAATGCCATTTTTTTCCTATAGTGCCACCTTCTGGAAGCATTTGGGCACAACAGGCTTTGGGTAAGAAGGCAATTCACCCCTCATTAGATGCGGCAGGTTGTCTTCTTTCCAAAATGGTATGGTTTGTGTAGCCTTTCTTTACTTCTCTAGTTGTTATAACCATTTTTGTATAGACAAGTAATGTTTGAAAAAATGTTAGAAAATTTAGAGGTTGTAGTAGGTGTCTTTTTGCACTTCTAGCATCCCCTGTGGTAGGTGAACCCATACCAATGGGGTGTCATTTTTCTCCCAAGAGTACTAGCTAATCAATATAGTTGTAAATTCCATGGTTTTCCCAGATTTCAGTACTGTTGAAGTGGCAGAAATGTAAGAAAATGCCATTTTTTTCCTATAGTGCCACCTTCTGGAAGCATTTGGGCACAACAGGCTTGGGGTAAGAAGGCAATTCACCCCTCATTAGATGCGGCAGGTTGTCTTCTTTCCAAAATGGTATGGTTTGTGTAGCCTTTCTTTAATTCTCTAGTTGTTATAACCATTTTTGTATAGACAAGTAATGTTTGAGAAAATGTTAGAAAATTTAGAGGTTGTAGTAGGTGTCTTTTTGCACTTCTAGCATCCCCTGTGGTAGGTGAACCCAAACCAATGGGGTGTAATTTTTCTCCCAAGAGCACTAGCTAATGAATACAGTTGGAAATTCCATGGTTTTCACAGATTTCAGTAGAGTTGAAGGGGCAGAAATGTAAGAAAATGCCATTTTTTTCCTATAGTGCCAACTTCTGGAAGCATTTGGGTACCACAGGCTTGGGGCAAGAAGGCAAGTTACCCCTCATTAGATGCGGCAGGTTGTCTACTTTTCAGAAATATATAGTTTTATATAGTTATTCCACTGTTTTAGGGTAGTTTTACCACAAAAACCCTAGAATGTGCATTTTAGTTTATAAAGTTGAAAATGTCATTTTGCGCTGCTGGTGATTAGGGCTCTGCGCTAGCCTTGGACTTAGGTAAAACTATACAAATTTGGTATTTTTTTACTCGGGGGACTCTGGGCTTTTTCAAATAATTGAAACTTTTTCAATCAAGGTAAATGTTTTTGATACATAGTATGTGATTTTAGCAAAATGAGTAAATTTTCACTTTTTTTTGTCATTATGACATCATAGCTTTTTGCACGATGTAAAATTCTCTTCATGTAAGGTATCACGAGAAAGCGCAATTCGTTCTGAAAAAAACAATATATAGTTTTCCATATTTAACTAAAAATCCCCAGAGGAAATCAAGCCTAAACGGAAGGATAGCAAAAATGTTGAAAAAGTGTCTGGCCTGCAGGGTTCAGAAAATGGCCCGAGCCTCTGGCACTGAAGGGGTTAAGTGTGAATGCTTCCCCAAAACAGATAGATAGACAGATAGACAGATAGATAGATTTGTGTATCACAATTAAGCCTGTACAACAAAACCTACAAAACCCAATAGAAAAAAAACAATTGCTAATGCACAAAACATGTTTACTTATGGAGTCCTCATATCCAGAAGAAAAGACAACTGACATGAAAAAAATAATAACAAATTGGCATATATGGTATATAAGAATAAGGTATATAAGAATTTTATCAATAGCCAAGTGGTCATTCTTATATACAGGGCTAGATTTCCTATTAGGCAGAGTAGGCAACTGCTTAGAGCTACAAATTCTGAGGGGAGATGCCTTAGCTGTGCTGGCCACACCCACATTCTGAATTGTGGGTGTGGGCACAGCAATCTCAATGTCCTTGTACCAGTTTATATACGGTACTCCTGTACTGGTTATTATTTAGCCCCTTGAATGCTATAGAGATCTCCAAGGGGATAAAACCTTTTATGTTCTTACTAGTGTAAAAGCCCGTGTACACAGGCCAAGGTCCGGGTGATGTTAACCCTTTGAGTGCCAGAGGGGTACGTAACGCATTGCAAAGCAATGCGTTGCGTACCCCTCTGGCACTCAAAGGGTTAAGAGGCCGGACCTGCTCTGCGTTCTGCTGCTGAAGCAGTCATGCAATGTAGAGACTGCCCGAAAGCACAGAATGCTCCCAGCACAGAACTCCCAGCATTCCATGCTCCCAACATTCCATGCTCCCAGCATTCTGTGCGTTCGGGCAGTCCCTACTGTGCATGACGGCTTCTGACAAACATCCTAGTGAATTATTATATAGGATTTGTTATAGGCCAAAGGTATTTCCATGGTATGAAATGTGGATGGGATATGGGCGAGTTTATGTGAGGACTGGGGGTGCGGCCATAGTTGGAGCTAAGGGCACATAGAGTGCCTTGCCTATGGGTGCCTGGGATGTAAATCTGGTCCTGCATAACTAAAAATATAACATCATTCTTGTCTCAGATAGAAATCAAATTCTCCATTAATTGTTCCTTTAAAGTTTGGTAAAGTTTCTTTGAAAGACCAATATTGCAGGGCTTTTCCTGATGTCTAAAACAAGGGGATTCCCACTGCTGGAAAATGAATATTTACAACTTTATTACAGTTCTCTTTTACAATAACAGTGCCCTCTTGTGTGCAAACACTTCACTTACAGTTTCCCTGTTGTCTATCCAGCTAATCAGTTGCATTGTAAGGGAGAGGTGACTCAATGACTACAATTCTCCATGGAAGGTGATAGATACAGCTTCATCTCTTTGTATAAACTATTAAAACATTTGAAGAAAGCAATTTGTAGAAGTGGGGTACCCTTGTTTACTCAGTAGTAGAAGCTTTAAAGGGATAGTAATGTGTGTGTGTATATTAAGGCAAGGTCGATTATTCAATATACTGTTTTAGTACGAAGTGTACCTTTCTAAGTGTCCATAAAGCCGGACATCCTATTTAATAATTCGCTAGGATGTTTGTCAGAGACTGTTGTGCGCAGTAGAGACTGCCCGTGCTACAGTCATACACAGTACAGACTGCCTGAACGCGCTGCGGGTGATACGGGGCGCTCCGAATTCAGATCGGAGTCCTCTCTGCACACCTTCCTGAGACCGATGGTTCCAGGAAGGTCCGCAGAGAGGATTATGGTACAAATTAGGAGCGCCCCTCTCCGTATCAGCAGCGGCGAGTTTGGGCACTCTGTACTGTACATGACTGCAGCACGGGCAGTGAGCAGAGAGGATCCGGGCACCAGCCGAGGCTGCTGGGTGGCACTGTGGCCAGTGTACGTGGGCTTTTAAACTAGTATCACAATAAGGGACAATCTTGTGTCTATCAGTAGAAGGAAAACCCTGGCCCCCTTTGTGAAGGAGGGCAGGTTTTTCTTTATGGTGACAGAATATTGTCCCTCGTCATGATCCATCCGGACCTGCATGCTGCTCTGAGGGAAGTCAGCGTGACATATGGAAAAAGTGCGGGAGGGAGACACTTTATAATAAAATGAAATGAAGACTATAACATTATGGACACTTAGAAAGGTTCACTTCATTGTAAAAAAATATATTGAATAATCGACCTTGCCTTCATATCCACACATTACTATTACTTTCAAAGGATAGTAATGTTTCACAATAAAAGCAGCTCTATTTAATCTTCATAGTATTTGGGCCATGGAGAGAATTATTTCAATACTGTCAGAGTTGTAGTTCAAGAGTAATTGAATGATAAAGTATCCCCTTTCCTTATGCTCACAGTAAGAAGATTGTCCCTTTCTGTGAGCTGTCCGGTCAAGAGACCAGATTTCTCATCTGAGGAGAGCTGGCTTACACTAAGTAAAAGGAGCGGGAGGGGGATACTTTATCATTCAATTACTCTTGAAATACAACTCTGGCAGTATTGAAATGATACTCTCCATGGCCCAAATACTATGAAGATTAATTGGAGTTGCTGTTTTTGTGAAACATTACTATTCTTTTAAATAAACAAATGTAAGCACACAGTGTAAACTGATAGCACATAGTACAAATAGTAAACGTGCACTCACATATAAATTAGTGAAATAGGACATCAGGCTTCTCTGGTTGCATTTGCAACCCCATAGACTGGTAGGCTTAAATTGGAAACCCATCCCTAACACAAGTCATGGCAACATGGGACTCACCTACGAGACTTCCAGTCTAGCACTTCAGTCACCATTGCAGGATCAGCTGGAGACCAGCAATAGCAGAGGCTGGCCAGGCAGCCATCATCAAGGCATTGGACACCCCTCTGGCACGCAAAAGGGTTAAGATATATAAGCCATCCTTCAGGGACGCGATTTCATTCCTGGTCAGGAGACTGTATTCTTTTCTGTAAGATGTGAAGAGAGGTGAGCAGTGCAAAAGAAAATTGCTTACCCCACCTTACCACAGAAAAAGCACACTCAGAACCATATATTTGACATTATAGAATATCTATGGATGACTCACAATACTTTTTCTAATAGTTTTGCGCTTGTGTTCCTTTAAACGCCTCTAGATATAAACCTGAATTTACTCTGGCACTGACAGGCACAAGCGTCTGAGACATATCAGTGTCTAGTGATCAAGATCTTATCTTGTGATAGGCTTGTCAAATCTTTAGCATATTACTATTTTTGTACTTCACTTGCAGAGTTTGCCAATGTTATCAAATTGTGTGCACGAAAACATTATGAACTTCTGTCCACAATGAACCCAACATTTCTGTAAGCCGCTGCAGTCTGCCAAAGGTCACGACACAGCGGTCAATCTAGCCCCAGGTCTTGGGTCATATGAATAAATGCAAAATGGAGTAATTCTGTGGCAAACCAACTGCAACACAGGGGACACATCAAAAGGTCCCACTGATTTAAATGGGACATTTAAAGAGGTACAATCACTTAAAAAAGAGCTTTCAAAATCACTCATATGTTGTTAGCCATTTTTTTTTAGTAAACTAGAATTTCAGTTATTTAATTTTCAAAATCATTCTAAATAAGGCATGCCATGCCAACTAAGATATCCTTTTGCAAAATGACTTTTGCTACGGACTGACCCTTAACCCTTTAGTGCTAGGGGAGGTGGGCAATGCATTGCTGAGCAGTGTCAGTGAGCGGAGAGATAATTTATTATTATTATTATTATTATTCTTTATTTATATAGCGCCAACTAATTCCGCAGCGCTGTACAATTGGGGAATAGACATACAGAGGTATTAAATAGTACAATCAGATGTGTAGAACAGGAGGATCAGAGGGCCCTGCTCGTGAGAGCTTACAGTCTAGAGGAAGGTAGGTTTGATACAGAAGGAGTAAGTGCTATTGTGTTTAAGTGCCTCCTGCCACATGAACTGCCAGTCAGTGGGTGGGAGTGAGAAGTGCCATTGAGTGCAGTAGTCCGTGCAAGGGGTGAATCTTGGTGATGATGTTTATGGAGGCAGTTGATAGGCCTCCCTGAAGAGGTGAGTCTTCAGGGAGCGTCTGAAGATTTGAAGGCTGGGGGAGAGTCTGATGGGGCGGGGGAGGGAATTCCACAGCTCAGGTGCAGCACGGGAGAAGTCCTGTAGGCGGGAGTGGGAGGATGTGATAAGAGCTGTGGAGAGCAGAAGGTCATGTGCAGAGCGAAGATGGCGGGCGGGAGTATATTTGGAAATGAGAGATGAAATATAGGGGGGTGCAGTGTTAGTGAGGGCTCTATAAGTTAGCACCAGAGTTTTGAATTTTACTCTGTATGCTAACGGGAGCCAGTGTAGGGACTGACAGAGGGGTGTGGTGTTAGAGAAGCGATGAGTGAGGTAGATTAGTCTTGCAGCAGAGTTCATTATGGACTGTAGCGGGGTTAGTCGGGTGAGAGGCAGGCCAATTAGTAAAGAGTTACAGTAGTCAAGACGGGACATGATGAGTGTTTGGATTAGAATTTTGGTAGTGTCTTCTGTGAGAAAGGGTCGGATTCTAGAGATGTTGCGGAGGTGGAGGCGGCATGAGTTGGAGATTGACTGGATGTGAGGAATGAAGGATAGGGCAGAGTCAAATGTGACCCCCAGGCAGCGTGCTGTAGGGGTTGGTGTGATGGAAGTGTTGTTAACGGTGAGGGTAATGTTTGGGATAAGGCTGGTTGTAGATGGAGGGAAGAGAATTAGTTCAGTTTTGCTAAGGTTAAGTTTGAGTTGATGGGAGGACATCCAGGAAGACACAGCAGACAGACAGTCGGACACTCGGGACAGGAGGGAAGGAGAGAGGTCTGGGGAGGAAAGATATATTTGGGTGTCATCAGCATAGAGATGATGGTGAAACCCAAAGGAGTTTATTAGTTTTCCAAGGGAAGCAGTGTAGATTGAGAAGAGCAAGGGTCCCAGTACTGATCCTTGGGGCACACCAACAGACAGTGGGAGGGGTGGGGAAGTGGAGCCGGAGTATGAAACACTGAAGGAGCGGTTGCAGAGATAAGATGAAAACCAGGAGAGTGCAGTGTCGCAGAGGCCTAGGGAGTGGAGGGCTTGGAGGAGGAGTGGGTGATCGACTGTGTCAAATGCGGCTGACAGGTCCAAAAGAATGAGTAGGGAGTAGTGGCCTTTAGACTTGGCTGAGAGCAAGTCATTGGCCACTTTAGTGAGGGCAGTCTCAGTGGAGTGATGAGGGCAGAATCCGGATTGCAAGGGATCTAGCAGGGAATGGGAGCAGAGGAATTTAGTGAGCCGGTTATATGCAAGGCGCTCGAGAAGCTTGGAGGCAAACGGGAGTAGGGAAATTGGCCGGTAATTTGACAATGAGTTTGGGTCCAGGGAGGGTTTTTTTAGGATGGGAGTGATTAGTGCATGTTTGAAAGAGGATGGGAAGGTGCCGGTTGACAAAGAGAGGTTGAATAAGTGAGTAAGGATTGGAGTTAGTAGAGGGGAGAGTTCTTGGGTGAGCTGAGATGGGATTGGGTCGAGAGGGCATGTGGTTAGGTTTGAGCGAGTGAGGAGAAGGGAGACTTCATCCTCAGTGACAGGTGGGAAGGAGCTTAGTGTGTATGTGGGAGAGGCGACAGGGCTGGGCTGGCTGGGTGGGGGTGGTAGTGATGAAATATCATGTCTGATAGATTCAATCTTGTTCTTGAAGTGGTTGGCGAGATCTTGGGCAGAGAAGTTAGTGGAAGGTGTTTGTGTTGGTGGGTTTAGAAGAGATGTGAAGGTTGAGAAAAGGCGTTTGGGGTTGGAGGAAAGATTAGAAATTAGAGAGGAGAAGAATGACTGTTTAGCCAGGGAGAGGGCAGAGCTATACGAACGGAGAATGAATTTGTAGTGTGTGAAGTCGGCTGTGGAGCGCGATTTCCTCCAGTGCCTTTCAGCAGTGCGTGAGCACCTTTGGAGGTATCGCGTTAGTCTTGTGTGCCAGGGTTGTAGTGGGGTTGTGCGTGGGTGGCGTGGAGTTGCAGGTGCAGCGATGTCAAGGGCTGAAGTGAGAGTGCTGTTGTAGAGAGCAGTAGTTTTGTCTGGGCAAGTAAGTGTGAGGATGGGGTTGAGGATAGGCTGCAGGGAGGTGGAAAATTGTTGCTTATCAAGAGAATGTAGATTTCTCCGCATGCGCTTGATTGTGGCGGGGGTGATGGGTTTGCGTGGTATGATGAGGTTACCGGTGAGGAGGTGGTGGTCAGAGAGGGGAAAAGGGACATTAGAGAAGTTGGAGACCGAGCAGAGGTTAGTGAAGATCAAGTCGAGGGAGTGACCATCACTGTGTGTGGGAGAGCTGGTCCACTGCGATAAGCCTAAGGAGGTTGTTAAGGAGAGGAGTTTGAGGGCAGGGGGGGTATTGTGATTATCTATAGGGATGTTGAAGTCACCCATGATGAGAGTAGGGACATCAGAGGACATGAAGTGAGGGAGCCAGGAGGTGAAGTGATCAAGGAATTGTGCAGTGGGACCAGGTGGCCTGTATATGACAGCGACACGCAGGGGGAGGGGAGAGAAGAGGCGAAGTGTGTGAGCTTCAAATGTAGGGAAGGAAAGAGAGGGAACAGTGGGGAGTACCTGAAATATATGGTTAGGGGGCAGCAGGATGCCTACTCCCCCTCCCTGCCTGTTGCCAGGCCTCGGTGTGTGTGTGAATTGAAGGCCTCCATATGAGAGTGCGGCAGTGGAGGCAGTGTCTGATGATGTGAGCCAAGTTTCAGTGATGGCAAGGAGGTTTAGGGAATGAGAAATGAACAGATCATGAACAGCTGTTAGTTTGTTACACACAGAGCGGGCATTCCAGAGACCAAAACAAAAGGGGGGGGAGGAGGTTAGGTGACGGGGTACGGTTATTAGATTGTGAGTGTTGCGTGTGTGAGTGGGTTCTGTGGTCCAAGAGAGAATGGAAGGGGGGCCTGGGTTAGGTGAGATGTCACCTGCAGCAAGTAGGAGGAGAAGGGACAGGGACATAAGGTGAGAGTGAGATTTGAAGCAATGGGTCTTTTTTGCAGGGGTAGAAGGAGATGGTGGTGATAGGGAGCGGAGGAATGAAAAAAGTTCATGGGAGCAGAGAAGTGGTGAGTGAAGAATTGAGGGTGCAATGTGAATGGCGTGACACTTAATGTGGACACAGGAGGAGGAGACTCTTATGCATGTGAGAATGGTGATGACAAAACAAGGAGTTAATTTGCCCATAGTTGGGTTAATGAATGGGGCAGTAGAGATGTGCAACAGTCAGTAATCCAGGAGAGTACAGATGACTTGGCAGTCAAGGGTCAATCCACGGAGCGGAGAGTATAGGTGCCAGGGATGGTGAGGAGAGTCAGTAGCAGAACTGCAAAGTACTTGGTGAGGGTAGGAATCAGTGCAGGGTTAAATGAAGTAGTCCAATGATGATCAGGAGAGGCAGAAGTTGTAATGGTTAATGGTGGCTGGAAATCCTGGTTTCTTGCATCAGGTGGTCAGTAGTTTCAGTAGAGGAAGCAAATGTCAGTGCTTGGTGAAAATGACTGTTTCTTCATTCTGAATTCAGCTTGTTTACTTGCCTCTTGTCTGTAGGTTGCTGCAGCAGCTGTCTCTCTCCTGTCCAACTCTCTTGCCTAACTCTCAGTACTTAGATAAAGATGTACTTTGAGAAAGGTGCCAACTGCTACCCCTGGCAAATGCCACCCCAGGCAAATGCCACCCCTAACTGGGCCTGAATATATAGTAACTGGAGTCCCTAAGAACACTGAATGACTGACTGAGGGATTTCCAAATTACAAATTGTTTTGGGATGGAAGAGCTCTGAGTGCGTTCAGGTGTGACACCATTAAATCTCTGATAAGAAACAGACACAGAGAGATATAGGAGAGGAATGGGGGAGGAAGGCAATATAAGACAGGAATCAGTACTACAGGAGGTAGGTAATGCATTGCAGAGTAGTGTCAGTGAGTGGGGGCAGTAATGTAGTGATAAGACAGGAAGTAAGTGCTAGGGAAGGTGGTAAATGCATTGCTGAGTAGTGTCAGTGAGTGGAGAGATAATGTAGTGATAAGACAGGACTCAGTGCTACAGGAGGTAGGTAATGCATTGCTGAGTAGTGTCAGTGAGTGGGGGCAGTAATGTAGTGATAAGACAGTAAGTAAGTGCTGGGGAAGGTGGTAAATGCATTGCTGAGAAGTGTCAGTGAGTGGGGCAGGTAATTAGAGATAAGACAGGAAGTCAGTGCTAGAAGAGGTACATTGCTGAGCAGTGTCAGTGAGTGGGGTAGGAAATGTAGGGATATCAAAGGAAGGCAGTGCTACTGGAGGTATGCAGTATATTGCTGAGCAGTGTCAGTGAGTGGGATAGGTAGATAGGGATAAGACAGGAGGTCAGTGCTAGAAGAGGTTCATTGCTGAGCAGTGTCAGTGAGTGGGTTAGGTAATGTAGGCATATCAAAGGAAGGCAGTGCTACTGCAGGTATGCAATATATTGCTGAGCAGTGTCAGTGACTGGGGTAGGTAGTTAGGGATAAGACAGGAAGTCGGTGCTGGAGGAGGTGCATTGCTGAGCAGTGTCAGTAAGTGGGGTAGGTAATGTAGGGATATCAAAGGAAGGCAGTGCTACTGGAGGTATGCAACATATTGCTTAACAGTGTCAGTGAGTGGGGAGGTAATGTAAGGATAAGACAGGATGTTGGTGCTCAGGGAGGTAGGCAATTAATTTCTGAGCAGTGTCAGTGAATGGGGTAGGTATTTATGGATAAGACAGGAAGTCGGTGCTGGAGGAGGTGCATTGCTGAGCAGTGTCAGTGAGTGGGGTAGGTAATGGAGGGATATCAAAGGAAGGCAGTGCTACTGGAGGTATGCAACATATTGCTGAACAGTGTCAGTGAGTGGGGAGGTAATGCAGGGATAAGACAGGATGTTGGTGCTTGGGGAGGTAGGCAATTCATTTCTGAGCAGTGTCAGTAAGCGGGAGAGGTAATGCAGGGATAAGACAAGACCGTCCTAGGGGAGGTGAGCAATACATTGTTGAGCAGTGACAGTGAATGTGGTAGGTAATGCTTGGATAAGATAGTGCCTGTACCACATGCTTTAACTAGCATAATAAATACATCTAAGTAACTCAAAATAGTTTTTTTTTTTTTTAAATAAAAAATGATTAATATAACATTTAGGTAATTTGAAATATATATTTTATTACACAGTTTGGCTATGTTGACATAAATCCAGTTCTCATGCACTTGACACCTCTTGGTTTATGGTGGACAGTTTATTGACCAGTGTATATATTGCTGTAATGCCCTGTTTACATACTAATTTGGCCTGAATATCATTAACAGTTTATATACCCTGCAAAAACCAGCTTCTTTAACTTGGAATGCCAGGGAGATTAAGTAATGCACTGGGTAGGGTGACCACATGTCCATTCTGCTATTCAGGGACACTGCTGAGATGAGAACAGCAGAGTACTTGTCCTCGGCTCTAGTGCAGCTATGTGGTCACTGGACATCAGTGCACAACCTGCTCTTTCTACAGTGCACCGCAGAGTTTTAAACACTAGAGGGAGAACTGCCCATTGATTGCTTTGTCACAAAGCGGTGCCTGTGGTGGGCTAATAGAAAAGGTACATCATGCCCAAAGCCTTAGACTAGCATTACACTACAACTAATTTGCACTGCAGCTCCTGTTTGATGTCAGGATCAAGGCTCAGATGGATCTCTAGTGTTTAGAGCTCTGTCTGGAAGCCATTTTTCTGTACTCCAGTCATCACTTTCTGTCACAGGAGGCAATGGGCAGTTCTCCTTCTAATGTATAGAACTCTGTTCTCTGGAGTCTTCATTCCGGGACTTTGTATGGTCCCTGAAGAGGCCTGACAGGGACAATCGACACAGTTAAATAAGGGACTGTCCTGGGCAATCCGGGACATGTGGTCACCCTAGCACTGGGGATACTTCTAGAGGTTAAGAACATTCATGTGTGTTTGATGCATGTATCTGTGTGTGTCCATACCTGTCTGTGAGGCTGGTATTCTAGAAAGAATTGGAGCCATTCTGGAGAAAACCAACTGCACCATGCAGTACAAATAAACGTTGATTTAAATGGGGATTTTAACCCTTTGAATAGTAGAATGTTCTTCAAGACGTTAATAGTTCAATGGAAATTTGAAATTGTCCCCAATAGTACAGCAGATTTGCTCTAGAAATGGTCTGGTTCAAGTTAGCACATTAGTGTGTGAGTGTATGTGTGTATTTGTATGTACGTGTGTGTGTAGATGTGCATGTGTCTGTGAATTTGTGTGTGAGTGTATGTGAGTGTATGTGAGTGTATGTGTGTGTTTGTATGTGTGTAGGTGTATGTGTGTATTTATATGTGCGTGTATGTGTAGATGTGCATGTGTCTGTGTATTTGTATGTGTGTAGGTGTGGGTATGTGTATTTCTATGTAGAATCTGACGGCAAATAAGAACCATTCGGCCCATCTAATCTGTCCATTTTCCTACTGTAAAAACCACAAACCTTATTTGGTCCTTGGTCTTTTCTTATGTTCAGGACAGCCTTATGCCTATCCCATGTATGCTTACATTCTTTCACTGTATTAACCTCTACCACTTCTGATGGTAGGCTATTCCACTTATCTACTACCCTCTCAGTGAAGTAAAACTTTCTTAAATTACGTCTAAACCTGTGTCCCTCTAGTTTTAGATTATGGCCTCTTGTCCTAACATTTTTTACTCCTTTGAAATATACTTCTGTCTTGCACTTTGTTGAATCCCTTCATGTATTTGAATGTTTCTATCATATTCCGTCTGTCTCTTTTCTCCTCCAAACTATACATGTTCAGATCCTTTAGTCTATCCTGATATTTCTTTTCCTGTAAACCAGTCACCATTTTAGTAGCCCTTCTCTGAATTTTCTCTAGAGTATCTATATCCTTATGAAGATGGGGTCTCCAGTACTGTACACAATACTCTAGGTGAGGTCTAACTAGAGATCTGTAGAGTGGCATGACCACTTCCCTTTTTCTGCTACTAATGCCCCTAATTATACAACCCAGTACCATGCTTGCATTCCCCACTGCTTTATTACATTGCATGCCTATCTTTAAGTCATTAGAATTAATTAATCCCAAATCTCTTTCCTCTGTTGTTTCTGACAGCACAGTACCCTTAACCCTTTGAGTGCCAGAGTGGTACAGAATGCATTGCAGAGCAATGCATTCTGTACCACTCTGGCATTCAAAGGGTTAACAGTATATTTTTCCTTTGGATTTCTTTGGATTTTTATGTCCCAAGTGCACTGTTTTACTCTGGAATGTCTACCCTATTCTACTGCAGTGTGTATGTATGCGTGTTTAGGTGTGCGCGTGTGTATGTATGTGCGTGTGTGTGTATGTGTGTGTATATCTGTGTTATAAGCTAAGAGTATTTACTACATCTTAACGGTGGAAGAGGATAGGGGCATGGTCACATGATAAATGTTATGAGATGCCGAAATCACATTGATATAGGTCTCTTGATAAACCACTAAACAGTACAGGGGTAGCACGTATTTAGCTAAAACTGAAGAATTATATAATTATTCTGTTCAATATCCTGTATTATTACAAAAGTAAACACTTGACAGTTAATAAAATCTATACTTCTCAGGCTATCCAGTTGCAATTACAAATGAACCGTTCAAAATCAATTTTTGATGTGCAAAATCCTGATTCTTTACCACCATCTAGTGGTAAAAAGAAAAATTATTGTGGGGCGATAGTGTTTTTTGTTATTATTATTGTTGTAACGTTTTATTGAAATAAGCACGAAGATAGATACAGAAGCAAATCAGTCTTACAGCATCAACATTTGAAGAGGATAGAGAGTGTACAGTGGTTCCCAATACAAGCAATTAAGGAATAAATATTGGTAACCAGTTTACATCTTATTGGGTTGGAGATGCTACACAAGAAGAGAATAGAGTAAAACAGTGCAGAGACAGATTAAAGGGATAGTAATGTTTCATAATAAAAGCAGCTCTAATTAATCATAATAGTATTTGGACTTTGGAGAGTGTTATTTCAATACTGTCAGAGTTGTAGTTCAAAAGTAATTCAATGACAAATTATCCCCCTCCTGTCCCTTTTACTGATGTAACACTGCTCAGCCAGATCAGAAGGGAGGTGCCCAGGTAGACTGCAGAGAGGGACAATCTTCAATTAAGATAAGGGATAAACCTGAAAAACTTGTCAAGGGGGGCAGGGCTTTCATTGTTCTCATCGGAAGAAGATTGTCCCCTGCTGTTATTTGTCTGGTCTTACAACCAGATTCCACATCTGAGAAGAGATGCCTTACACTAAGTAAAAGGGGCAGGAGGGGAAACTTTATCCTTCAATTACTCTTGAACCACAACTCTGACAGTATTGAAATAACACTCTCCATGGCCCAAATACTATGAAGATTAATTGGAGCTGCTGTTTTTGTGAAACTTTACTATCCCTTTAAGGCTCCACAGGGCCCTAGGCAGTGTACCAGTTTGGGGACATCTCTTGATGCTTCTGACACAGAGTGCTACTAGCAGCTACTGGCATTGTGGATCTAATGGAAGTTGAAGCAGCTGGGTAATGCTAGTCTCTTTCAACTAAAAGGACGTCTGACACAAGGGGGGTTATGCAGTAAGTTGTGATAAAGAGGTGATAATGTGGAGACAACTACTCTAATGATACCACTTCTCCAATTCCTATGTTATTCTATGGAGACTTTGCACTAAAAATCTCCAAAGTTGGAGAAATTTTACTGCATTGGCTGCATAGAATAACTGGTGAAATCATCACAATGATATCACCTCTTTATCACACCCCCAAGATGTTATCTGCAGCAACAGGGGCCTCTGTCTGTGACCCACATAGCTGGGAACTCCACGGATTTGCCCTGGAGGGACAGTTACCGGGTCTCCAGGGCAGAGGCAGATTCTCTGGATGTGGGGAGTTTTTAATCAAACTCTGCCCACTCTTTGTCTTCCCAGTCTGTTCCTCCCACTCCCCGCCCACTTCTCCTCCTTCCCCGGCCTATTCCTTCTGCTTTGTTCATGTATATTAAATCCTGCCCCAACTCATGATTAAGCTCCGCCCCTTGTTGAAGCAAATCGCACCATTTTTCTCCTCCCAGCTGCACCCTTTGGGGGGTCCAAAAGTCAAAGTTCCCATTTATGGTGGCCCATCACTTGCAGCCAAGGCCCCTCATACTGCTATGGGCCCTAGGCAGTAGCCTAGGTTGGTTTAATTGATGATCCGGCTCTGAAAGAGAGGAGAGAAGGATGAAAAAGGAGAAGTAGAACAGTAGAAGGGGGATAGGAAGCCAAGAAGCTCAAGATGGAGAGCTATAAGAGGGTAGTGGAGGTAAAGAGGTGAGGGATATCCAATCGGTGTGGATTCCCACAATTCATCTCAAAGTGAGGTCTGCCCAGGTAGGAGAGTAGGTGGAGGCATGTCCAAAAAGGTAAACCAGGTGGACGAAATGTGGGAGTTTGATAATGTTTTATTTTTAAAGCAGAGGCTTCTTGTAGGGGTTAATAAAGTTATAGAAAGCACATATGTTGTATCTCGTTCATGTCACTTTAAGACACCTTTACTTAATCCGCTAAATGCTAGAGCGAGGTTGTCTCTCTGACATTCAAAGGCTTACACATGATCTTAAAAATAAAGAGGTCAGCACTCAAAATTGCAACCCACCACCACCATGTTTCTTCAGTACACAGAACCACTGATTTCAAGGAACAGCTAAAAATAAAATTAGGTTATATTGTTTTAAGTATCATGCAAAAATTTGTAAAATGTATTTTTTTTTGTTCCTAAAATCTAATAGTAAACTAACATTTTTAACCCTTTGAGTGGTGCCAGAGGGGTTGCGAAGCAGGGGAGGGCTGGCCTGGGGGGCAAGGGGGCAATTGCCCCCCAGGCTGGTCATGAATATGGGCCACCGGGCCACTGCCTCCCTCAATTTCCCATTTGTTGCTGTAGATAGAGTAAACAGAATTTAAGGAGCTACACGAGTATTGTAGGTCCATTTCAATTGTAAGCTCGGTTGTATCACTAGTGTAGATACATTTCAGTTATAAGCTCTGTGGTATCACTAGTGTAGATACATTTCAGTTATAAGCTCTGTGGTATCACTAGTGTAGATACATTTCAGTTATAAGCTCTGTGGTATCACTAGTGTAGATCCATTTCAGTTGTCATCTCTGTGATATCAATTGTGTACTACCATTTCAGTTATAAGCTCTGAGGTATCACTTGACTTAATCCATAACATTAACCCTTTAAGGACCAATGACGGTCCTGGACCTTTATGAAATTCCAGGCTCCCCATGCGGCTGCACTCCATTCAGGGAGTCCGGAATCCGATTCCAAAAAAAAAAAAGTCCCTGGTCCTTAAGTGACCGCACCGTGCGTGAGCGGCCGGTCCTTAAGGGGTTAATGCCAGCTATAACATTAACAAAAGAAGGTGGGCTGGGACATTGGGCTGGAGCGGTAATAGAAATAGGCCACTTAATTGTACTTGCCCCACTGGCCAAAAGTTGCCAATATATATAGATATATATATATAGATATATATATGTTAACTGCATGTGCATAGGTCACACTGTTAATGTATTGAAATTAGGCGCACTGATCTTCTATTCAGAAAGACTGTTGCATTATCTCATTCCATTTAAAGTGGACCTGCCACCTTGATTCAAGTTTGCATATTTGCAAACTTAATTTTCAAATGTTAGCCAAAAGACCAGCAAATGTACAGTTAAGTATTCATACTTTGCTAATTGCAGTACCAGTGGGGGTGTATATGACAATGAAGATTTTCACTGAGGTTTTATATGCTAATTAAGACTTTTCAGCGAAATGTGATAAGCATATAAAACATTTTCAGTGATGTTCCACATACTAATGATTTTTAAGTAACATTCCATATGCTAATTAAGCACTGTGCTGTACTTTCCCAGAAATAAAAGTGTAAATATTTTGTAAACTATACATTGGCTGGACTTTTGGTTAACATAAGACATAGGCAGTTTTGAATGACGTCTTCAAATATTTTAAAAAATTTAAGCTGACACAATGCACAACAATCACAATTTGACACAATGCAGAACAATCACTTCTTAGACACCTGGCCTAACAAGATCGTTAGAGCAATGAGAACACTGGCAAAAAAACAGAAATTAGAGCCCCCACAGTGCATATGTAGATTTTAGCCCTCATAAAAAAGAAGCAGTACAGCTGGTTTCCCTAGGCACTGAAAGAAAGAGGTCCACGTTTGGATTACTGTTTATTCTTAGGGAGATACCCCAAGAGTTTTCAAAGCAACAAGCCAAAGGATGTGAGAAGCTCTAAGGACGAACAAAGGCAATGTTACCTGTTCCCCGGCTAGTCACAGTTCCAGAGCATCATGTTTTAGCCCTCCAGTGGCACTACAAAGGAGAAATTTCCACACAGATATTAGACTAATCCCTCCCAAAAGGGCAGTTCAGTTCCAAAATGACAGACAAGTCCCCTCTACACAGGAGATACCATCCAATCTCAGACTTTTCTGCCTTGTTTGGACCTCATCAGTGATGTGAAGCTGTTTTTACCTAGACACTGAGACCTAGAAGTCCATGCCTGGATAACCCTTTACCCATAGGGAGACACTTCAAGAGTTTTCAAAACAACAAGGCAGAGGATGTGAGAGGCTTTCAGGATAAACAAAGCAATATTGTCTATTCCCTGGCTAGTCACCACTCAAGAGCATCATGTTTTAGCTTTCTAGCACTATTACAGAGGCCAAGTTTCCACATACATATTAGATTAATTCTGCCCCAAATAGCAGTCCAGGTCCAAAATGATGAGCAAGTCCACTCTGCACAAGAAACACCAGCCAACTCCAGACATACATTTCAGCCTTGTCTGGACCTTGTCAGTGAGGTGCAGCTGGTTTACCTAGGCACTGAGAGAGAAAGGGGTCCACGTCTTGATTACCCTTTACTCTTAGGGATAAACCCTAAGAGTTTTCAAAACTATAAGCCAAGGGGTGTGAGAGGCTCTGAGGATGGACAAAGTCAATGCTACTGTCACCACTCGCCTGTGTCCCCGCTTCTTTGGGGTTTTTGGCTGTGGTCCGGCCGCACATGTGTAGTACGCGGCTGCCTTCCAGCTGGGTGGCTGTGCATGTGCCCAGCCCGGTGCTCTATTGGGCAGGCTTCCCCTATCCTGCACGGCTCCCAGGCGAGCCCACCTTCTCTGCCTTTTCCATTGGCTGCCTTCCATATTTAAACGGGATAACCCAGACATGGGGTGCCCATTCCACGAGCTTCTATTGTGCCTTTTGGATTCTGCTCTAGCTTGCTATTGATCCTTTGCTTTATTCCAGACTACGGCTTGTCTCCAGTCCCTGGCTTGATCCTTGACTTTGTTCCAGACTACGGCTTCTCTCCAGTCCCTGGCTTGATCCTTGGCTTTGTTCCAGACTACGGCTTGGCTCCAGTCCCTGGCTTGACCCTTGGCTTTGTTCCAGACTTCGGCTTGCCTCAAGTCCCTGGCTTGACCCTTGGCTTTGTTCCAGACTTCGGCTTGTCTCCAGTCCCTGGCTTGATCCTTGGCTTTGTTCCTGACTACGGCTTGTCTCCAGATCCCGGTTCTGACCTTTGGCTACACTCCTGATTCGGCTAGTCTCCTGCCCTCTCTACTAGACCTCCTGCTAGTCTGACTCACATGTGCCTTCTGTCCGGTTTCCAGCTTGTCCAGTCCGCCTGGTCCATAACGGTACCCAGTGCACTCCCATCCTGGTTGCACCCTGGTTCAACTGGGGTGGAATAATCTGGTTTCCTGACCAGCACCTTTACTCAGCTTCTGCTGCAGCAAGGGAGTACCTGGCACGCTGTCACCGATCTCTAGCCTCACTCCCTAGTATCACTCTCTAGCTGCTGAACCAGTGCCGGCACCACACAGGTCCCTACTCCCCGCTTGATGGTAGCTACCTGTTCACCAGATAGTCACAGCTCAAGAGCATCAAGTTTTAGCTCTCCAGTGGCATTACAGAGGATAAATATCCTCGTACATATTAGACTAATCCCACCCAAAAGGATGCGAGAGGCTCTGAGGATGAGCAAAGGCAATGTTGCCTGTTCTCAGCTAGTCACCGCTCAAGAGCATCACATTTTAGCTCTCTTAATTTTGTTTGTCTTGGTGTGTATTCATCAAACTTTTTGTTTTCAGTTCTCCCTAACTCCCTAAGGTAGCCCAGGCATGGAACCTCTCCATGTGCCTACGATGAATAATCTGTACCCCAACTATGAAGCCTACATAGGCTGAAATATATGGTTGCGCTATTTCTCTCATGCAGAGAGGATCTGCCTGACCTTTCAGATCTAGGTTGTCTGTGGGTTGGATCAGTCTGGCATTGACATTGGAAATGTACTTTGTGCAAGGGCACATGGGTGTGAAACAATATAATTTGGGCACCAGGGAGAAGCTATTGTTTAGAACAAAACTTTTTTTTTTTCAGTCTAATCACACTTTTTTAAGGCTCTCAAAATGTAATGGTATCCCAGGAATGAGACCTTGCTCTCCATGTGCCTAGTGGGAATCAGCTGCACCCCAACTATGAGATCCATGTAGACCAAAATATACATCTGGGGTTGTGCTGTTTCTTTCGTGTTGATCTGTCTAACATTTCAGAGCCAGACTATCTGAGGGTGGGACCAGCCTTATATGGGCATGGACATTTCCCTCTGCAATAGCATATGGGAGTGAAAAACATGACTTGAGAAACACCTGAGCAGCCACCATGCTTTAAGACAAAACAATTAATTTTGTCTTGGTGTGAGTTTGTCACACTTTTTGTTTTTTCTTTTGGTCTCTATAGGTGGAAGGGTATCCCAGGCATGGGTCATTGCTCTCCATGTGCCTGGAGGGAATCAGCTGCACCACACCAACAAGCCCCCCATAGGCATAGCTGGGAACTCTCCAGTTTTGCCCCGGAAATTCCAGTTTTGACTCTGAATTACCGGGTCTCCAGGGCAGAGTCTGAATCTCTGTATGTGGGGAGTTTCTGATGAAACTCTGCCCACATAGGCTCCTTCCATTGAGTTCCTCCCACTCCCCGGTCTCTTCTCCTCCTTCCCCAGGCTATTCTAGCTATTTTTTTTAATTCCCGCCCCCACTCACAATTAAGGCCCACCCCTTTTATGATGCGAATCGTGTAATTCCTCTCACCTTATCCACACCACAGGGCTCCTCACCAGGGAGCCCAGACCAAGAAGTTCCCAGGTATGCACGTAGGCCAAAACATACAGCTGGGGTTGTGCTACTTCTCTCATGCATTGCTGGCATTTTGAAGCTGGACTGTCTGTGGGTGGGACCAGACTTGTATGACTATGGAAATTTCTTATATGCATTGGCACATGGGAACATAAAAGGTAACCTGAGCAGCAGCTGTATGGCCTCTATGCCCTAGCACAAAACACTTAATTTTGTTTAATCTTTGTGTGTGTTTGTCACAGTTTTTGCTTTTTTAGAGGGAAAATATAAGGGGGGTCCCTGGGCAACTTAAAACCCCCTCATGGTTTGCCCTTGTAAGTGTTCTGTCAAACAAATTAAATCAAACAACCTCAGTCACTTATTCTTACTTATATAACTTGCCTTTAACTGCGCGCAAAGTCTAGTTATAATAAACAGACCTGTGACATTCTTGGAAATACCACTGTATTACCAGCAGATGGCGCCTCATTACTGGGTCTCCCAAGTGTTTCATGAAAATAATGAGAGAAGTAGTAAATCTTTATTATCTATCTTATTTATACTAATAAAAGATGAAGAGGACATGTGACCAAAATTTTGCAGCCCTGTCACACACACCCAGAGGCGTCAGTAAAGAGAAGCCATTCAAATCTCCTATATACTGCCTGTCCCATTTATCCAACCACAGGGGCATGATTTTAACACTCCTGTCAAAATCTCTGCAAAGAGATGCAGTGGCTATAATGAACATACACACACACAAATATACACACACAAACACAATACATACAATAACAGAAAAAGAAAAGAAAGCTTGCAGCGCTAACTCATCATACAATATCCATATAAATTAAAGATGAAAGATATAGATAGCAGCAAGAAATGAGAGGGTTCTCCAGTCCCCCTGACTTTGGACCTAAACCCAAAAGTGAAAACACATACAAACAAACAGACCCGCGCTCCTCTATATGCTGTGAATAATGTGTGCCCTGTAATGGGCATATATAATAATCCTTAGTAAATCTAAGTAAAATAAGTGAGAATTTCGTCCCACAAATTGGACAATCCGTGTGTAAGCTTACCAACCACGCCAAGGTATCTCACTTTATGGTAAGTCCTACTCTAATACACCTACAAGGTGGAAACTATCAAGGTTTGACCCTGAGACTCAGGGTTTTGACACAAATCTCAGGGTTTCAGGGTGAAGGGCCAAATTCTCAGGGTGAGAGAGTACAGTGCGGTTATCTAATCTACTCCAGTGTACTGCTTCTTTAGTCTTGAAATTGGTGCCTATTGTACAAGGTGGCGTTCAGTACTATCAGATCCTGTTGGCTTTCTGTATTATCACTTACTGGCTACAACATGGCTTGCAGTACTATCAGTTCCTGTTGTCTTCCTGTAGCATCACTGACTGGCTACAGAGTGCTTCCAGAACTATGAGTTCCTGTTGTTTTCCTGTAGTATCACTGACTGGCTACAACATGGCTTCCAGTACTATCAGTTCCTGTTGTCTTCCTCTAGTACCACTGAATGGCTATAAGCTGCTTCCAGTACTATCAGTTCCTGTTGGCTTCCTGTAGTATCATTTACTGGATACAAGGTGGCTTCCAGTACTTACAGTTCCTGTCATCTTCTGTAGTATCACTGACTGGCTACAAGCATACCTGGAAACTCTCAAGAGACATGGTTTTGACACAGATCTCAGGGTTTCATGGTGAAGGGCCAAATTCTCAGGGTCAAAGAGTATAGTGCTATCTGTTATCTAATCTGCACCAATGAACTGCTTCTTTAGTCTTTAATATCAGTTCTTGTTGGCTTTCTGTAGTATCTCTGCCTGGCTACAAAATGGCTTCAAGTACTATCAGTTCCTGTTGTATTCCTGTAGTAGAAGACACCGGATGGGAGCTCTCGACAGAACGTCCATAAACATGAAGCCAGTCAAGTAGTAATATTGAAACTTCTTTCTTTATTGAAAGATATAAAACCAAACAGGAAAGGGTAAAACTCAGAAGGGACAGGGGAGTCGCAACACGATCCTCCTAAAGCGTTTCGTATCAGTCACTTAATCATAGGCTTCCTATTGGCTTAATCATTGTCTTCCTGTAGTATCACTGATTGACACAAGATGGCTGCCTGTAGTATCACTTACTGACATAAGATAGGTGACTGTAGTATCACTGACTGACATAAGATGGCTGCCTGTAGTATCACTTCCTGTTGGCCTTGTGTAGTATAACTGTCTATAGTACAAGTTAAGTTGGATAAAAGCCTAATTTAAGTCAAATGGAATTTGTATGTGTTCCCTGTGGTGTAGTTGTCTTGCCCCAAGATTTCTCCTCTCTTTTAGTACATCAGCATGAGTGGGTGTGGCCATCACAGCTCACAAAGAGATGCACTCTGCTGTCTATCAACTCTCATCTTTTTATCAACTCTTGAAGATTTTATGAACAGAAAAGCAAAACAATCTTAGGTGCAAAGTGAAAGCATATGAAAGAACAGCAACACAGATAATATCTAGCAGTTTGATTTTTTTATAAACACTTTAGATAAGAGAATATTTTGTCTTACATGGAATAATAATGTGCTGCTCATTGATCAAAAAGAAGCTGATTTATCCTGTGCACAACCACAAGAGGGAGCTCAAATATTAAAAGCTGAAGCCTCATTAGGAAAGTAATGTACAGAACTCTAATACAGTACTGTACAATATTGGTAATCAACCTAGTCATTTTGTTTTGGCAGGTTTTTTGTTCTTAATTCCTATCTCTTTTTCCAGTTTTAAGTGTACTGAAAAATCCTGTTCATTGTTAAAGACATCAAATTTAACACAGCTAATCTCCTCCTGAACTCACATAAATATTAAAACATCCACCCATACTCTGCTACACCGGATCCTTTCATCCTGCCCAAGTAGAATCCAAGATTCAGGTGTACTAGCAAATGTGTTTAGCGATCACTCCATAGTCTACTGTGTTTGCAAAATAAAACCAATCAAATCACGTCCAAAAATCATAATTAGTAGGTCATTTTAAAAAATGTAATCGCCAGTGTTTCCTAAATGACTTAAAAAATTGCCCATGGTATAGAATACACCTTATACCTGATATAGACTCAGCAATTGACTTTTGTTTTTTGTTTTTCTTACAGGTCTGTAATACCCATGCCCCACTAAGGAAGATTAGGGTAAGGGGGGCCCAGGCCCAGACTGGCCATCGGGCATTTAAAAAAAATTAACGAACGAACGAACGCCGCCGCCGGCCTTCCCCATGGGCTTCTCAAAAAATAAAAATGGGCCGCTCAGCCTTAAATGCTCGGGCCTATTTTTTGTCTTCCCTGGGTCTCTGCTGACCTATTTGAATTAGACAGTTTCAGAGATGCATTATAGACAAAATTTAAAGGGATAGTAATACTTTGTTTTAACTTTATTTTATTTTGTAGGTATTAAAAAAACATGAAGAACGATATAAGTCTTATCTCTCAAACCTTTATGGTTTATGAGATATTCACAAGCAAAGTTTCCCCCTCCCGCCCCTTTTACCTAGTGTAAGCAATCTCTTCTCAGATGTGGAATCTGGTTGTAAGACCAGACAGATAACAGAAGGGGACAATCTTCTTTGTATGAAAACAATGAAAGCCCTGCCCCCCTTGACAAGTTTTTCAGCTTTTCCCCTTATCTTAATTGAAGATTGTCCCTCTCTGCAGTCTACCTGGGCAGCTCCCTTCTGCTCTGGCTGAACGGGGGGGGGGGGGATACTTTGCTTGTGAATATCTCTTAAACCATAAAGGTTTGAGAGATAAGACTTATATCGTTCTTCATGTTTTTTTAATGCCTACAAAATAAAATAAAGATAAAACGAAGTATTACTATCCCTTTAAACAAACTGATCTACCCATGGTTGGCAAAGCATCTTCTGCACAAATGTATGCAGATGACACTATAACATATGCTAAAAATTCAAACGTATCACAGCTTGAGGCCGTATTACAGCATGACTTCTCTGAAGATGAATAGCAAAGAACAAACTGTTCCTAAACACTGACAAGATGGTCACACTGTTATTTGGTACAAAGCTTACACTGCACAATCTCTGCAATACCAATCTATCCATTGTACCAGTCTAGTCCTAAATTAGCCCCAGTGGCCTCTTACAAATAGTCATAGACAATGGGGATGAAGTATATGCTCCTGCGCCACAAATCCATCTTTCTAAAATTGACACTCTGCATAACTCATTATGCTGCTTCACCCCCTAATTTAATTACAAAACCCATCATTGTGATATGTATGAAGAACTAAATTGGCTAACACTCGAATCTAGATGTGCCCTTTGCCTCCCTTGTCTGGTTTATAACCAATTCTCTGAAAAGCTACAAGACTACCTGATCAGTATGATCACTCCAGCTCTCCATAGTAACTATAACCTCTGCTCAGCTGCTAACAACTCACTGAGTACACCACACTACAAGAAAGAAGCTGGTCAACCTGCCCTCTCTTTCAGAGCTCTGAAAGTCTGGAATAACCTACCTGAAAAAAATCAGATCTCCCAGTCTAAAATCCTTAAAAATTAATACTTCTTTACATCTAAAAACAATATGCAACTGTAGAACATTTTTAATATATGTGTGTGTATATTTATATTATGTATCTGTATTTGTACAAATACGCATCTCTTTGCTGTAAACACTCCAGAACATACTTGAAAGGGAGAGAAATCTCAATGTATTCTTCCTGGTAAACATTTTCTAAATAAAATAAAATGTATCCCCTCCTCTCTGTACTGCTGCAAAGCCTAGTTTAGGAGTGATATTTAAAAATAATTACTACACTGGAACGGTCTACAAAGTGCACCTGATTTACAAGCACACTTTTGCCGACCGTTCCAATGAAGTAGTTCTTTTTGAATATTGCTGTAGAGCAATGGTTCTCAACCCTTCTAGTGCCGTGACCCTTTGATAAAATTTCCCAAGTTGAGGTGACCCCTAACAGTAAAATTATTTTTGTTTCTCCTTCATTTATGACTCCGTTATAAAGAAATCCTTACTGTTCCGAAGCCAGAAGCCAGGCACCAGTGCAAACATCTTGTATGTGCACCTTTGCTGTCAGTCCTTGTGTCCCAGACAAATACAGGTTTTACAGATTAAAAAACACAAAAAAACAATTTTCTGATTGTTTTAGGCGACCCCTGGCATATAGTCATTCGACCCCCGAAAGGGTCACGACCCACAGGTTGAGAACCACTGCTGTAGAGGCTCTGCTGAAGAGCCGCCTCGAGTCGGACGACACGGACCGCCTTCTGTCAGCTTTACAGCTGACATGAGGGAGGGGGGAACTTTAGCTGTGAATATCTCTCAAACCATAAAGGTTTGAGAGATGGGACTTGCTCCATATAATTTATTTTTTTTTAAATCTACAATATAGCATAAACTTATAAGAGGGCATTACTAACCCTTTAACCCCTTAACGACCGTCTGATCGTCGCGGCGCTGTCAGTTAAGGACCACGGAGCATTTTTTTTCTTCGCTCCTTCTGGTTCCGGACTCCTCGAAAGGCGTGCAGCCGTGGGGGGAGCCCGAAATTCCATAGCGGTCATAGTACGTCAAGGGTCATTAACTCAGATCAACCTATGACGTGCTATGACTGTCAAGGGTCGTTAAGGGGTTAAGCTGAGTAGAGTACCATGGGCAGGCTAACACCAATATAACCATATGACCTTGTAGAAAAACTGGGACAAATAAGAACCCATGGTGAGGCCCCCTTAAAGGGATAGTAATACTTCGTTTTAACTTTATTTTATTTTGTAGGCATTAAAAAAACATGAAGAACGATATAAGTCTTATCTCTCAATCCTTTATGGTTTATGAGATATTCACAAGCAAAGTTTCCCCTCCCGCCCCTTTTACCTAGTGTAAACCATCTCTTCTCAGATGTGGAATGCAGTCCATAGACCAGACAGATAACAGAAGGGGACACTCTTCTTTGTATAAAAACAATGAAAGCCCTTCCCCCCTTGACAAGTTTTTCAGCTTTTTCCCTTATCTTAATTGAAGATTGTCCCTCTCTGCAGTCTACCTGGCACCTCCCTTCTGATCTGGTTGAACGGGGGGGGGGGGATACTTTGTTTGTGAATATCTCTTAAACCATAAAGGTTTGAGAGATAAGACTTACCGTAAAATCTCAGGTATAATACGCACCTGTGTATAATACGCAGGTGCATATTATACCAAAGATTTTGGGGAAAACAAGAGTGCCTATGTATAATACGCACCCTTGTTTTCCCCCCTTGCTAAAAAAAATTCTAAACGCTGGCCGATCCCTTCCCTCCCTCCCCCGGGTCAAACCCGCTCTCAAAACCAGCCTTACTAGGTTGAAGTCCGCTTCTTCTGTGGATGAGGCAAAATAATTAGTTCTGCACAGCTTCCTTGCGTGTGTATCAGGGCATTATCATTGGCTGTAGGCGGAAGGTCCTGCAAGCCCATTGATAGAAGCGGGCGGCAAAGGGAAGCGTGCCACCCGCAAGGAAGCTGTGCAGAACTAATTATTTTGCCTCATCCACAGAAGAAGCGGACTTCAACCTAGTAAGGCTGGTTTTGAGAGCGGGTTTGACCCGGGGGAGGGAGGGAAGGGATCGGACAACCCTATTTTTTTTTTTTTTTTTTTAAACTCTCGTGTATAATACGCACCCCCCACTTCACATAAGGTGAAGTGGGGTAAAATTGTGCGTATTATACCCGAGATTTTACGGTATATCATTCTTCATGTTTTTTTAATGCCTACAAAATAAAATAAAGTTAAAATGAAGTATTACTAGCCCTTTAAAAACAAAAGACCCTGGCAAACACCAGTTACACTCATGCACATAATGGGGAACTGTATATATTTATACAAAATGGAAAAGGTGGGCACTCCATATCACAAAATATAATTGTAACTACTCGCCCGGTGCAGTCTGAAAAACGAGAAGGCCCCAAGGGGGTCAAAATGTTGATCTTTTAAATACCAAATTAAAAGTTAGTTTTTATTTTCATTAGACCCTAGTGTGTGCCTGCTGCTTGATGTTCTTTTTCATCTGCAAATATATATATATATATATTAGCAAAGCAAATACTGCACTGACAGTGCAAAAGACCATCACACATATATAAATTAAGCCTTGACTTCAGGCGCTTATGACGTATTTGTTGATGTCAATGATTATTTTTATTGCTCTTGACCTTGTATAAACAGAGACGGGTGAAATACATGTGAATCTGTGTACCTATAGATACGAAAAAGCATATTCTTATGTGTTGTAGCTTATGCAAGTAAAACATTATTGTCACTATGCTGTTTATTAATACATCTGTGGTTACACTAAGGTGTGATAAAGAGGTGATAAAGTGGAGATAACTTCTCCACTGATATCACTCCTCCAGTTCCTATATTATTCTATGGAGCCAAAGCACTAAGCTCTTCAAAGTTGGATAACTTTAATGCATTGGCTCTATAGAATAACATAGGAACTGGAGAAGTGATATCACTGGAGAAGTTATCTCCACTTTATCATCTCTTTATCACTCCTTACTGCATCTCCCCATCTATTTAAAAGGGTATGTCTCCTTTTCATTTGTAGCTGATATTAGGAGGATGTGAAACTGCATTAGTACCTTCTTACCAGTCTGTAACTTTGTATTAGGAGGCTATCTCCCAGTATATGTAGATTTATATTTATCCATTTTTCATCTTAGTATTAGGTGCCTCATAATACAGAGGTACATGATGGATAAGCAGACATGTTTATATAGTGATGGACTGCATTGTAATACAAATACGACTCTATGAGTACCTTCAGTGCCACCCTATTAGTGATAATTAAGAGGCTGTTCAAATGTGTATGCGTGTATTCCATGGCCAGACCTGTGTATTAGGACAATCATGCTGCTTAAAATGTATGGGTGTTTGCATCAGCCAAGTTTCACCCTTGGCTCCTTAAGTCACCTTGAATGAAGAGTAGTTGTCACGAGCCCTACGGCGCAGGGGAAGACCTGCAGGGAAGGGAGTGCTCGGGTGCACTGCTGGGGTTCGGGGATAGTAGAGCAGAGACTGCGGCTGAAGCCGGGTAAAGTTGCTGGCCACGAAGCCAGATGTCCGACCCCGGTTGAGCCGGGACCCTGACCAGGATAGCTACTCAGTACACAGTACAATCTCCCCTGCAGGGAGGAGTGAAGGCTGGGGAGCGCAGCTTAGATATCGCAGCTAGAGAGCACTGGCCACCTGGTGGCACTAACTCCCCTATACAAGAGCAGGATACCCAGAAACAGTACACCCCAGAGAGGAGAGGGTACAGACCTGATTCAGCGGACCCAGCGAAGACCTAGGCAGGTAGGCGAATAGAAGGAAGTAGAATATCCACTGGCAGGGACACAGAAGAACCTGTATCTGTAACAGGAGAATGCAGTAGAGTAGTCAGGCAAACCGGGTCGATACACAGGCACCTGGATACAAGACTATGGACTGGACTAAGTCAAGATCCCAGGAACACGGTAACACTGTGAGAGTGCACCATTAGAAGGGAGAACACGCCTGATATAGGCGCTAGAAAGAGACGTCAAGGACACATGACACAGCCGATCCCAGAAGTAAACAGGCGCTTTGACAGAGCCAGCCCGAGAGGACAGTAACTGGAGAGGGAGGAGGATAGAGAGCTCAAGAGAAGCACCCCACGAGAGACAAGACGTGGAGGTAGGATGCAAGGAATGTGACACTGCCCCCTTCCCAGGGGAGGACCCTCCAGGGGCCCTAAGAAGCAGGTTTAGCTGGAAAGGCATGGTGGAAAGCCCGGAGTAAGGCAGAGGCATGAATGTCACGCAAGCACACCCAGGATCGTTCCTCTGGGCCGTACCCCTTCCAGTTCACCAGGTATTGCACTCCGCCTCGGGTGCGTCGGGAATCCACGACACCATCTATGACGTACTCCTCCTGACCGTCAATGGTGTCCGGAGCAGGAGGCTGGGGTGTACAGTGCGGATCGCTAGCAGGTAGGAAGGCCTTCAGTGATGACAGATGGAACATGGGGTGTATCCGTAGACCCCAAGGAACAGCCAATCGGTAGGACACCGGAGATAACCGCTGCAGAACCCGATGTAAAGTGGCACAAGCTTGACCAACGGCTGGGCCAGGTGTATGTGCTTGGTAGAGAGCCAAACTTTCTGCCCAACGTGAAACAGGCGAGAGAGGGTGTGGCACCAATCCATGGACCTTCACTGCATCTCCTGAGCAGAAGGCCGCTCCTAAGGGATTGCCAATGGTCGGCCAAGGAACGAACCCGGGACTCGGCAGCAGGCATCAACGACACCCGAGGGGTGAGTATAAGGAGCCGTGGGTTGTATCCAAGGGCTGCAAAAGATGGGGAGCAACCGAGGGACAAGTGACGGAGGGAATTATAGGACAACACGGCCCAAGGCAGCAAGACCAACCAGTTGTTCTGGCACTGATTGCAATAGAATCTGAGGTAGTGTTCCAGGTTCTGGTTCAGCCGTTCTGTCTGCCCATTAGTCTGGGGATGGCATGCAGAGGAGAAGTGTAGAGCGATACTCAGACAGGAACAAAGCACCCTCCAAACGCGGGAGATGAACTGTGTGCCTCTATCTGACACAATGTGCAGAGGAACACTGTGGAGGCATACGATCTGGGCGAAGAAGGTCTCCGCTAGTTCTGCAGCCATGGGAAACTTGGGAAGGGGTAAAAAATGGCCCTGCTTGGAAAAGTGGTCGATGACCACTAGTATAGTGTGTTCCCAGAAGACGAGGGTAGGTCCACCATGAAATCCATGGCCAGATGGGTCCACGGTAAGGCAGGTATAGGCAGTGGATGTAACAGACCTACAGGCCTGATCCGGGGAACCTTCATCCGGGCACAGACTGAACAATACTGCACCCAGGAGCAAACGTTCTGTAAACATGAGGGCCACCAGAAGTAACACGTAAGTAGATCATGGGTGCGTTCCAACCCTGGGTGTCCTGCAGACTGATGAGCCCAGGACATAACGTCATGGCGGTATGTTTCTGGCACAAAGAGTTGGGCCAGAAACCGATGGGAGGACGGACATTCTGTGGACTGCGCCTCTTGGATGCCTCGCAGGACCTGAATAGACAAAGCCCCTAGTATCCTAGACGAAGGCATAATGGGATCTACCGAGATAGGAGGGGGTGATTCTGTCTCGTGTAGTCTCAGCAAGGCGTCTGCCATAAGATTCTTGGTACCGGGCATATACGATATGGTGAAATCAAATTGGGTAAAGAACAAGGAACACCGAGCCTGGCGTGGCGTCAGTCATTTAGCGGAAGCCAAATAAGCCAGGTTGCGATGGTCTGTAAGAATGCTGCCAGGATGAGCACCTCCCTCCAGGAGGTGTCTCCATTCCTGCAGAGCCAGTTTTATGGCCAACAACTCTCTGTTCCTGGTAACATAATTCCTCTCTGCCGGGGAAAAGCGCCTAGAGAAATAGAAGCGGGGTTGAAGCGTGTTGCCAGGACCTGTTCGTTGTAACAAGACCGCTCCAGCGGAAGTAAACGGGCACTCTGACAAAGCCAGCCGAAGAGGACAGTAATGGGAGCGGGAGGAGGAAAGAGAGCTCAAGAGAAGCACCCCATGAGAGACAAGACACGGAGGTAGGAGGCAAGGAATGTGACAGTAGTACAGCAGTTGCCATTAATGTCCATAGCAAATACAGTGGTCACCAAGCAAAGGAGATGTAATGATGAAGCAGTCAGGAATGAAGCAGCTGAATCTGAGTTGGCAAATATTTTGGTGCGCAACACAGAGATATATGGTAAAGTAGATTCATCTGCTGATTATATTGCATTTCTCTGCTAGAGTGGACAGTGTAACCTCTTCAGTGGCTCTGGTGTATTTATGTGTGTAAAGAAAATTATAGTTGTACACGTGTTTAGCCTTCATAAGAACATAGATGATCTGCCTCACCTTTTCAGTGCTTTGTAGCAAAGAGAGAAGGGAAGGGAAGGTGACAAAATGGACAAGTGTGCAAGGTATGGGCAGTTGAACATGTGAATGGATGAGAGGGGGAGGCAAAGTAGCAAATGGAGGGTAAAGCGAAACTCAACATAGAAACATAGAATTTGACGGCAGATAAGAACCATTCGGCCCATCTAGTCTGCCCAATTTCCTACTGTGTAAAAAAAAACACACAACCTCAAACCTTTTTTGGTCCTTGGTCTTTTCTTCTGTTAAGGACCACCTTATGCCTATCCCATGCATGCTTAAATTCTGTCACTGTATTGACATCTACCACTTCTGCTGGTAGGCTATTCCACTTGTCTACTACCCTCTCAGTGAAGTAAAACTTTCTTACATTACATCTAAACCTGTGTCGCTCTAGTTTTAGACTATAGCCTCTTGTCCTAACGTTTTTACTCTTTTGAAATATACTTCCATCCTGTACTTTGTTGAATCCCTTCATGTATTTGAATGTTTCTATCATATCCCCTTTCTCTCTTCTCTCCTCCAAGCTATACATATTCAGATCCTTTAGTCTATCCTGATATTTCTTTTCCTGTAGACCAGTCACCATTTTAGTAGCCCTTCTTTGAATTTTCTCTAGAAAAATGGATTTGAAACTGCAAATGGATAGGAGGTGGAGGCGAAGTGGTATGTGGTAGTGTCAACAGGCAGAGGAGAAATAGCAGAAAGGAAGAAGAGGACTGGTGCATGTGAGGGTGACCAGATGTAGTGAAGGGTGTCCACATAAAGAGGACTAAGGGAGTAGTGGACGAATGTGAGGGGAGGAAACAGTGCATGTGGGGGGAGGTGTAGCAGTAATTAATAGCGATGTCAATGGATGAAGGGGAAATAGTGGAAGGGATGAAGAGGACACTTGAAGGATGTGTTGTTCTGTCAAAATTACACCCCTTCCATGTTTGAAATGGCCTGTAGGGAGGAGATTAGCATATCTCCTCCATTCTGCGGAGGACCCGGGACGTGGCAGGCATGGCCAATAGAATTCTCCCTCATGTTACTGCCTCCTCTTTTATAGTGTAGACTAGCGAATGGTGCACAGTGTTGTCCATTTGATTGGGCATGCTGTGCACTTAGGGGACCCGCTGGACCTCTGCAGCGGTGAGTCTCAATACAGAGATTTTCAAAGAAGTGGGGAAGGGGTTTTGCCCTCTTGCCCACTCCAGTTACATTCACCTTCCCTGATCCACTGTCTGCTGCCAATCACCGCTCCCCCTGCCAGTCCAGGACAGTTAGAATGCAAGATAGATAGATAGATAGATAGATAGATAGATAGATAGATATGAGATAGATAGATATGGGATAGATAGATATAGATAGATATGGGATAGATATGGGATAGATAGACAGACAGATAGATATGGGATATATAGATAGATAGATAGATAGATAGATAGATAGATAGATAGATAGAGACAGACAGACAGACAGACAGATAGATAAATAGACAGACAGACATATAGAAATAGGATTCAGTGAAAACTGTCTTTCATTCTTCCTGAAAAAGTCCCTCTGGTGTTGCCCTTTTCTTTTTATATTTGTATCTCACCAGATTGGACTGTGCACCTGGGCAAGACAGGAACTTCGCAATGAGCTGGTTCTGGCCGGCCCTCACCTCTACTGCAGTAAGGCAGTTCATACCTGGGAGCCCATCAGTGTATCATCCTATATAATAATTCGCTAAAGCGTGTGTAACGCCGCGACATACGCAGTAGACACTGCTGCGCGTGCTGCAGTCATGCGCAGTACAGACTGCCCGCGCCGCGGCTGATACAGAGCCGGGCTCTCCGAAGGAGCGTCCAGCTCTGTATCAGCCGTGGCGCGGGCAGTCTCTACTGCGCGTCACTGCCCTGCGACCGGGTGGCTGTGATACTGTGGCCCGTGTAACGGGCTGTTCAACTAGTATATATTTTTTTTTTCTTTACATTTTTTTCAAAGAGGTTAAATTTACAAGGTTCACCTTACATTTTTTAAATATTTTGTACATTTTGTTTTATAATACTTTTTATGGGGATACAGGCTGTCCAAGACAGCCCACACCCTCAGTCTGGGACATGCATCGGAGTATTTCCATAGGTTATAAGTGGAACCTCTGTTTTACACACAGTTCACATTTCGGTCATTAACCCCTTAATAGGGGGTTAAAGATCACAGGGCTTTTTTTTTGTCCAGTGGATTCAGCGATCCCAGAATGGCGGTCAGTCAAGTGGGGACTCCTGAATTCCATGACGTGCCAGGACCGTCATGGGTCCTTAATGCAAGTTTTCCCATGACGGTCCTGGCACATCATGGGTCCTTAAGGGTTAATGAAAAATAAAAAAACAAATAAATAAATAAATAAAGGTAAATATCTCTCAGACTATAGTTTATAAGAAAATGAATGGCTAACATAAATATCGGTGTTTGTGAAAGTGCTTACAAAATCTCCCAAGTCATAATAAAGTGTTAGATCCACTTTAAATCAATGGGGATGTTTACTTGTCTGCAACTTTTAAATGAAAACACAGTGAATGTATTAACTCCTTCAGTGTTTTAAGGATTTGCTAACACTACTCAGCACGAATCTTCTCACTGTCTAGCAGTAACCACTTAGTGAACTACTAGTAGATTGTGATCTCCCAGTTGTAGGACTTTTCCTGCCGTGCACATCAAGGTACTCCCATTGCTTGCCATTGCTTTATTCAAAAATCATTACAGCTCACAAATAAGGGAATCCTCCTATCATTTTCTATGGAGAACAGCAGCCAGTAGCTCACCCATCCCCATAACATGCAATACCTTGGGGGAGATTCACTAAGCAGTGATAAAAAGGTGATAAAGTGGAGATGACTTCTCCAGTTCCTATGTTATTCTATGGAGCGAATGCACTAAGACCTCCATAGCTGAAGAAATCTTAGTGCATTGGCTCCATAGAATAACATAGGAATTGGAGAAGTGATAAACTGGAGAAGTTGTCTTCACTTCATCACCTCTTTATCACTGCTTAATGAATCTCCCACAATAACTGTCTGTACACATGGTTCCATTGTTGCTACCAATTTAAAGGGATAGTAATACTTTGTTTTATCTTTATTTAAAAAAACATGAAGAATGATAGAAGTCTTATCTCTCAAACTTTTATGGTTTGAGAGATATTCACAAGCAAAGTTTCCCCTCCCGCCCCTTTTACCTAGTGTAAGCCATCTCTTCTCAGATGTGGAATGCAGTCCATAGACCAGACAGATAACAGCAGGGGACAATCTTCTTCCTATGAGAACAATGAAAACCCTGTCCCCCTTGACAAGTTTTTAGGTTTTTCCCTTATCTTAATTGAAGATTGTCCCTCTCTGCAATCTACCTGGGCACCTCCCTTCTGATCTGGCTGAGCAGTGTTACATTAGTAAAAGAGGCGGGAGGGGGATACTTTGTCACTGAATTACTCTTGAACTACAACTCTGACAGAATTGAAATAACACTCTCCAAAGTCCAAATACTATGATGATTAATTAGAGCTACTTTTATTATGAAACATTACTATCCCTTTAAGACAATTCAAGCGTTTGACCTGTAATAACTTTGGAACAGAGTATCTCCTAATAGTGGCTATACCCTTTTTTTACAGCAGGAAAACCCCTACAATATATGGGGATTTTTTGGTAATAAAAGTTTACTGCTTCTTTAACTCCCTTGGATGCACACAATTGCAACCTGCAGAGTTCACGGTATTTGGCAGAGGCGCATGAGAAGCTTTTTAAATAAGGATGTAAAAAGAGATTGTGCAGGCAAACAGTATAATTAAAAGGCATCGGAAGCCAAGAAGCAGGTATAATCCAGACCTGGATGATGCCTTTATTTATCATTTCCTAAATGAAGCTGATGAAATGGTTCTCCTTGTAGTTGAGAGGGGAGCGTTTCCCCTGCTTGGATAAACAGCCAGCAGTTCCAGACTCCTCATTGTCAAGACAAATGACTTCCCATGTGACAACATAAAGGAAGTTGTTCTTCATAACTTGTCTAAATCTGCTTCATATGACATATCCTGTAGCCGTTCTTCCCAGCACTTAAAGGAGAAGTTAAAATCTAATAATAATAAACCCCCACTTACCTTACAATGGACAAAAATCCTAATATTCCTTATGAATTTTGACTTTTTGTACCTCTGTCCTGGATGTCCTGTGAATGGAGACAGACATGATAGTTGCTAGTTGGACCTCATACTCTGCTCTCTGCACACTGTAAGCTTAACCCTTTAAGGACCAGATGGCTGTGCAACACATTGTGTTGCACACCCATCTGGCCTTAAAGGGTTAATTAGGATGTTGCATTCCCTCTGCCTCAGCTTGAAAAGAATGTAAGCAAATGTTATATCCGTGTCCATGGGCATCCAGGACTGAATGACAATTATATCTCTGCAACTAGGACAAAAGCACAAAGTTCATAGGGGCCAATAGGATTTTCTAGTCATATTAAGATAAGTGGGGGTTATTATTAAGAGGTGTTAATTCTTATTTAACCATCTAGATATTAGAGACACAATGCTTTGTAGATCTCTCTGCCACACAATTGATTACATGACCACTAACATCTAAACCTTATCTTAGGTTTATACACAGGTAAATACACAGGACTCCATTGCAGTATCCGTGAAAAGGATCTATATTTGTTTTCTGAGGCCTTAAATCTAGTCTCTTATTTGCTCCATGGCAGAAATAACTGTTGCCTTTTTTCTAGGGCCACTGACTCCCATTTAAAGGGATAGTAATGTTTCACAAAAAAAAGTAGCTCTGATTAATCTTCATAGTATTTGGGCCGTGGAGAGTGTTATTTCAATACCGTCAGAGTTGTAGTTCAAGAGTAATTGAATGATAAAGTATCCCCCTCCCGCCCCTTTTACTGATGTAACACTGCTCACCTCAGAGCAGCAAGACTGTCCGGATGGATCGCAGAGAGGCACAACCTTCCGCGAGCATAAGGAAAAACCTGAAAAACCTGTCAAGGGGGGCAGGGTTTTCCTTCTGCTCACGGTAAGAAGAGTGTCCCTTGTTGTGACCTGTCCGGTCAAGGGACCAGATTCCATATCTGAGGTGAGCAGGTAAAAGGGGTGGGAGGGGTATACTTTATCATTCAATTACTGTTGAACTATAATGAAAAAAACACTCTCCATGGCTCAAATACGATGAAGATTACTTGGAGCTGCTTTTTTTGTAAAACTTTACTATCCCTTTAAAGGAGAATTAACGATTTCTAATAATAACCCTTGCTATTACCCTAAGGCCCCATAAATTTTACCCCTGTGCCTTTGTTCAAGAGATAACAAGGGAAATGCACTATGGTGTGTTAAAGCGGTGATAAACTGGAGATTACAGGAGTTATGCACTTAGTGGTGAGAAAGAGGTGAGAAAGTGGAGATGATTTCTCTAAAGAGGGAGAGATCTTAGTGCAATGGCTCCACAGAATGACATAGGAAATGGAGAAGTGATATCAGTGGAGAAGTTATACACACATTACCATCTCTTTATCACGCCTTAGTGCATCTCCCCCATCATTTCCAGCGATATCACTTCTCCAGCTCCTACATTATTCTATGGCACCTATGCTCTAAGCTTTCTCAAGTGGAAGAGATCTTAGTGCATAGACTCCATAGAACAAAATAGGAACTGGAGACGTGATATCACTGGAAATGTAATCTCCATCCTTCATGCTTAAACCCCAACATCTTCAATCAGCCCTGGATGCCATGTTCATGGAGGTGGACATGACAGTTGCAGGAAATTTTTTATCAAACTGTAGAGTACATAACCCTACTTAACCCTTTAAGGAAAAGAGGGGGGTGCAATGCATTGCAAAGCAATATGCAGCTGGCAGAGTTTGTGGTCTTGCTTGTTCTCTTCCATGAGAAAAGCATCCAGACCTTAGTGAAGACCTGAATAATGGCAAAAATCATATGGGTCATTATTGTTTGATCTTAAAAAAGTAAGTGGGGGTGGATGTTATTAGACAGTGCTAAGTATCATTTACCATAGCAATCTTGATAGTGCAGGAGAAGACAACCCTGACTCTTAAGATCTACCAACAGTGCATGTGTTCAGGATATCACAGCTGGAGCACAGGTGGACTACTGATCGCCGTGTGCGTGAGCGGCCAGTCCTTAAGGGGTTAAGGATCGCTTTGATCTCATTCAGCGAGCCGAAACACACACCTCTCGCGCAGGAGCGCAGTGAGCAAAAAATATGTGACGCGCTAGGACCGTCATTGGTCCTTTACGGAAGTTTACCGATGACGGTCCTAGCGAATCACCAGTCATTAAGAGGTTAAATAAATATGAGGCATATAGATTCCTTATATGCTGTGTATATGAAAATCATCCTTTTTGGTTTTTCAGAAAATCGGAATCAATTTATTAGTGATTGCAAAAAGTCAGGTAGTAGCTGTACAAGCTGTACCGAGCGGCTTATCAGTCCCTCTCTGATCCTCCTACATCCAACCAACGGACAACTAGGAATAAAAAGGAGGCAGTGTTTGCAATGCCCATTAATGCAGACATAATGGAAGAGCAATGCCACTCAACAGAGATGTCCGTCGCCAACATGGCAGCGCTCTCCATATATGCATCAGACAGCAACCAAGGTATTTTTTGGGCATTAAAAGTCATATATTAACATTAATAATGTACTTTAAAGGGGATCTATCACCTCTATACATGTTTGTCTAAAAGTTTAAATAGTGATTAGATTGAAAACTGTTTTACTTTGTTTTTAAAATCATTATTTTGCCCAAATTAAATGTCTAAAGATTACCCTTCCTTCCAGACAACCTGCGGTTACCAGCTCTGTACCGCCATCTGTCGCCCTTCCTCTGCTCCCCTCCCTCTATCCAGCCTCCTCCAATGACGGAGGATTCCTCCTTGTAAGCTGGAGTGGTCTATGGCCAATGAGACCACTCCAGCTTACCGGAAGAAAGCCTCTGTCATTGGAGGAGGCTGGATAGAGGGAGGGGAGCAGAGGAAGAGTGACAGACCGTGGTGCAGAGCTGGTAACCGCAGTCTGTCTGGAAGGAAGGCGCAGGGTACTCTTTAGACATTTAATTTGGGCAAAATAATTATTTTTTTTATTTTTTTTTAATGAAAACAGTTTTCAGTCTAATAGCTATATAAACTAACGTTTTAGACAAACATGTATAGGGGTGATAGATCCCCTTTAAATTAATTGTGCTGTGGAAAAAAAATCAATGGAGATTGAAACATGCAGGTGAAAGTTCCGCTTTAAACAGATAGTAATGCTTCATTTTAACTTTATTTTATTTTGTAGGCATTAAAAAAACATGAAGAACAATATAAGTCTTATCTCTCAAACCTTTATAGTTTGAGAGATATTCACAAGCAAAGTTTCCCCTCCCGCCCCTTTTACCTAGTGTAAGCCATCTCTTCTCAGATGTGGAATCCAGTCCATAGACCAGACAGATAACAGCAGGGGACAATCTTCTTCCTATGAGAACAATGAAAGCCCTGCCCCCCTTGACAAGTTTTTCAGGTTTTTCCCTTATCTTAATTGAAGATTGTCCCTCTCTGCAATCTACCTGGGCACCTCCCTTCTGATCTGGCTGAGCAGTGTTACATCAGTAAAAGGGGCTGGAGAGGGATACTTTGTCATTGAATTACTCTTGAACTACAACTCTGACAGAATTGAAATAACACTCTCCAAAGTCCAAATACTATGATGATTAATTAGAGCTGTTTTTATTATGAAACATTACTATCCCTTGAAGGAGATTTTCGCACTTCTTACATATGCGAATGTATGCTAATTGCGGTACCAGTGACATTATCTTATGCTACTTAACCTTGTTAGTGACATTTCATATGCTAATGAAGCTTTGTGCAGCACCAGGAAATGTTCACTTTCACTTTTCCTAGAAATAAAAGTGTGACTATCTCCTGAACTAGACATCTGCTGGAGTTTTGGATAACACGACACATAGGCAGTTTTTAATGCAGTTTTCAAATATGGCAACTTGAATTAAAGGGATAGTATTGCCATTTTTTTACAAATACGAATCTTGTAGATATTAAAAAATAAAACTAAATGCCCCCAGTTGCATCTCTCAGACCTTTATGGCTTGAGAGATATTCGGTATCAAAGTTCCCCCTCCCTCCCCGTTCCCTGATGTCAGCGCTCCAGCTGACTGCAGGGGAATCCGGTCCCTGGACAAGCAGAGACTCTTCGGTAGAGCCAAGATCGCGTTATTAAAAAAGAAATCCTTCACTGGAACGGTCTACAAAGCGTGCTTGGTTTGCAACTTTGGTGCCGAATATCTCTCAAACCATAAAGGTTTGAGAGATGGCACTGGTGGCATTCAGTTTTATTTTTTAATACCTACAAGATTCATGTTTGTAAAAAAAATGGCTATCACTTTAATGTGAAAGTTTTAAACCAATTTCATTTGTAGGTTTCACTGTTCCTTTAACTCATAGGAGGGCCTGTGTGACCTGGCTCTTTGTTTGCATGACATCTTTCTCAGAAAAAGTAAGGTCATACTTGTTGATCTGGACAATACATCTTGATTGAGTGCAGCAATGCACATTCCACTGATTATTGGAAGGTTATTGCCAAAACTCATTTCACCTTTGTTTTCTTTTGTGAGATTTTACAGCATAAGGGACATTAACCATTTGATAACCAGAGAGGTATCCAACACGTTGCTTTGCAATGCGTTGAATGCCTTCTTGGCACTCAAAGGGTAAAAGCAGTGATTCCCAATCTTGGAAACCCATGGTTCTCTGAAGACATACAAGGGGTTCCCCAGATCAATTTAAGAGATCAATAAAGTTTTATTATAAAAAAACATATATTGTAGAATACTTAGTACAATAAATATATTCCATCTGCTGGAAGATGCTTATTTCAAAAGTTATAACCGTGCAAACTGTCACAAAGTAGCAGAGCTGCTATTATCACATTTGGTGGAGAATTGTAGCCAGTGACCTCTCTCTCATAGATATCCCAGGACATCTGTCTGGACACCAGCTGAACTATCTAGAACCAGGGGGAGGGGGGTTGTACTATGGTGAGATAAAGGTGTTATAAAGAAGACACAGGTAACTTCTCCAATTAGATAAACTCTCCAAACCCCTGTGTTGCTCTGTGAAGTCTACACACTGTAAAAATCTTAGTTTATTGGCTACATAGAATATGACTTTATCCCGCTGTAGACATTATCTTCTCTTTAGCATTCATTTACCGTAAAATCTCAGGTATAATACGCACCTGTGTATAATACAGAAGTGTATATTATACCCAAGATTTTAGGGAAGAACAAGCGTGCCTATGTATAATACGTACCCCTGTTTTACTAAAAAAAAAATATTAGAGCTGCCAGCTACCTTCTCTCTCTCCCCCAGCGCAATCCGATGCCAAAATAAGACTTACTTGATGATACAGCTTAACCCATTCAAGTGCAGCATGTGAAAAAGCTCCCTCTGTCTCATCTTCCCTGCAGGCGGCATGCTTGCATTTGCCACCCGCTTCCTTCAATGGGGTGTCAGGACCTTCTGCCTACAGTATTGCCCTGTGAGGACCTTGATATCCTCACAGGGCATTACCACTGGCTGGATGCAGAAAGTCCTGAAAGCCTATTGAAGGAAGCGGGTGACAAATGCAAGCATGCCGCCTGCAGGGAAGATTGGACAAGGAAGCTTTTTCACATGCTGCACTTGAATGGGTTAAGCTGCATCAGCAAGTAAGTCTTATTTTGGCATCGGATTGTGCTGGGGGAGAGAGAGAAGGTAGCTGGCACCTCTAATTTATTTTTGTTAATCAGACAAAAAACTCTTGTGTATAATATGTACCCCCCACTTCACATAAGGTGAAGAGGGGTAAAATTGTGCATATTATACCTGAGATTTTGCAGTATCTCACATTAGTGTCACACTATTACATGCCCAGTCCCATGTGTTGTTCCCTCCCATAACGCAGGGCCGTCCCTTACACGGGTCCCGGTGGGTCCATGGACCCAGGCGCCACTCTGATAGGGGCGGCAATTTGCCGCCCCAAGGCATGCTATTTTGTGTGCGGCGTCTCCCCACTGCCCGCGCTGTTGATGGATGGGACCGTGTCACATGCGGAGACGCTGTGTAGAGAATGCCGGGGTTTTCTTCCTCTGTTCGGAGGCCAGTGCAAGTTTAAAACTGGCTCCCAGACTGACAAAGAAAATCCCAGCATGCACCACGCTGCATCTCCGTATGTGACACGGTCTCAGCTGTCATCAGTACAGGGCAGTGGGGAGACTGAGTAAAAAGCAAACGGAAGAGCCAGACAGAAGAGAGAGCAAAGGAGAAGAGAAACAGGCAAGGAGGTGGGGAAAGAGGCACAAGGGGGGAAAGGGGGGGGGGGAAGAGGCGCAAGGGGTGAAAAGAGGGGGGAAAAGGCACAAGGGGTGAAAAGAGGGGGAGAAAGTGGCACAAGGGGTGTAAAAAGGCAAAGGGGGGAGAAAGAGGTACAAGGGGTGTAAAAAGATAAGGGGGGAGAAAGAGGTACAAGGGGTGTGAAAAGGTAAGGGGGAGAAAGAGGTACAAGGGGTGTAAAAAGGTAAGGGGGGAGAAAGAGGTACAAGGGGTGTGAAAAGGTAAGGGGGAGAAAGAGGTACAAGGGGTGTAAAAAGGTAAGGGGGGAGAAAGAGGTACAAGGGGTGTGAAAAGGTAAGGGGGAGAAAGAGGTATTAGGGGTGTAAAAAGGTAAGGGGGGAGAAAGAGGTACAAGGGGTGTGAAAAAGTAAGGGGGGAGAAATAGGTACAAGGGGTGTGAAAAGGTAAGGGGGAGAAAGAGGTACAAGGGGTGTGAAAAGGTAAGGGGGGAGAAAGGTACAAGGGGTGTAAAAAAGCAAAAAACATTACAGTTCTATGTGGTTTTAGGGGCAGGAGAGAGGTTAAAATAATTAAAGCTGTGGCATGTTTTGGTGGGTGTGGTTTTGGTGTGCGGAGTGGAGGGGGCAGCATTTCATCCTTGGACCCAGGCAGCACAATGTCTTGGGCCGGCCCTGTTAATACGTAGCTGCCAATATTGCTCACAAAGTCTGCCCCTTCACTTGGAGGCAGCCAATTTCACATCAAGGAGCACAGGAATAGCTGGGACGTGTGGTGGGTAGGGAAATTAGGCAAGGAGGGAAGTTTCATAGAGCAAATATCACCAGGCATGTTTTAATTTTTATATTTTTATAAAAACAAAATATTCCGCTTAAGTTAAAGGGACAGTAACACTTAATATAAAGTGAAATTTATATTGTAAGGTTTATCTTCCTGGGAAAAACAAAGATACTCATTCTGCTGAAAGGTGTTTTATTCAAAAGTTATAGCAGCTCAAAGTTTTATTTTTAGGTGCAATATTTCAATGGCCTGAAATTTTACAGTGGCGCTGATGCTACACCATCCTATGGAAGTTCATGGTCAATTGACCAGAACTTTCCATAGGATTATGTAGCAACAGCGCCGCTGTAGTATTTCAGGCCATTGAGATACTGCACCTAAAAAATACAATTTTGAGCTGCTATAACTTTTGAATAAAACCCCTCTCAGCAGTGAGAGTACCCTTGTTGTGCTTAGGAGATTAAACCTTACAATATAAATGTTACTTTATATTAAGTGTTACTATCCCTTTAATTGGAGGTGAAAGTTCGGCTTTCAAAATAAAAAAAAAGTTAAAGCTATAATTACTTTGTAACAAAACATGTCACAGCAGTGATTGTACTCATATTTTACTTGGCAGAAAAAAACTACATTGTATGCATTTTTTGTTCTTTCTTCTAATAAAAGTTTACTATTCCTTAAAAATAGTATCTCTCATACTGAGTTCTGTGCAACTGCATGTTTTTTTGTTTTTTTTTTAAAGAAATACATGAAATACAAGTGGTTCCATAGCGGGATAAAAATGGAAACTAACAAGATATGAATGTGTGTGTGTGTATATATAGATAATATTAAGGCTCAGCCTTTTACTAGTTTATTACTAACACTCACACCACTGGGAGTAGTAACAGTATAAATGTATAGTCTTAAAGGGACAATAATACTTCATTTTATCTTATTTTGTAGGCATTAAAAAAACATGAAGAATGATATAAGTCTTATCTCTCAAACCTTTATGGTTTGAGAGATATTCACAAGCAAAGTTTCCCCTCCCGCCCCTTTTACCTAGTGTAAGCCATCTCTTCTCAGATGCGGAAAGCAGTCCATAGACCAGACAGATAACATAAGGGAATGATCTTCTTCCTGTGAGAACAATGAAAGCCCCCCCTTGACAAGTTTTTCAGGTTTTTCCCTTATCTTAATTGAAGATTGTCCCTCTCTGCAATCTACCTGGGCACCTCCCTTCTGCTCTGGCTGAGCAGTGTTACATCAGTAAAAAGGGTGGGAGGGGGATACCTTGTCATTGAATTACTCTTCAAGAAGCGTGCACAATTGCTATTTACAATGTACTTTTGTTGGCAAAATGATTAGCAGGAAATATTAGTGAATTGCAATTTTTTTCATAATTAGTAAATGTTGTGTTTCAAAAAGGGGGCGACTAAAAGTTTGCCATTTTGTGAGAGGATTAGTGCCTAACTCAGCAATGCAATTGGCAACATTTTCATATATCTGGCTAACTTTGCCAGGGTCAGTATGTTTCTAGCATCAAAACGTGAGCAATCGCAAATAGTGCAACATTCCTCCATAAGTGCTGTAAATACTGTAACACTACTACTAACAGAGATGGGAGTAGAAGAAATAAACTTTTAAAAGACTGGACCTTTTTGGGATTTGTTTTTATTTTTTCATGCTAGTTGTCTTTTAACCCCTTAAGGACCAGCGGTCCTGAGGCGTGCCGTCCCTTAAGGACCACATAGGAATCTTTGATGTGCTGTCCCACGTGACTGATCACGTGGGGCGGCACGTCAAACGGGGCACTGGAAGAGATCGCTCCGGTCTTGGAGCGATCAACTTCAGTGCCCGGTATTACTCACCGCTCTCCTACAGGAGCGCAGTGAGTAAAAGTACGTGACGTGCCAGGACCGTCACTGGTCCTTAAGTGCCGGACCAGCGTGACGGTCCTGCCACGTCAATGGTCCTTAAGGGGTTAAAGGAGTGGTTCCCCAAATGGGTTCCTTAAAGGTATCTTTTGAACTGTTAGATTTCAGGCAGACAGTGGAACAACGCTGAAGCGTCAGATAGTGTATAAGTGGTTATGAGACTACTAGAACATGGCTGGAGTTACAAAGAGTGTATGTGTGTTATTCTATGACTAGCTGTGGACAGTGGGAGAGGTCTGTGTGGTCATACAGTGTTTGTGTGATGCTGTGAGTACCAATGGACAATGGGACAAGTCTGAGTGGACATACAGTGTTTGAGTGGTTCTATGACTCAAGGCTGGGAAGTTAGATAGTGTATGCATGTGGTTCTATGACTACCATTGAACGGTGGGAAAGGTCTGGGTGGTCATACAGTGTTTGTGTGATTCTGTGAGTACTTGTGGGCAGTGGGACGAGGCTGGGAAGTTAGACAGTGTATGTGTGTTTCTGTGACTCCACTGGACAGTGGGACACAGCTGGGGAGTCCGACAGTGTAAAATGGCAGAGGGAACAGGATTGCTCCAGAAATCCCATTAAGGGCCATGGGCCTGCTCCCTCTTTACCCCTTGCAGGGTGAGAGGGGGCCCAGGGGAAAAAGGGTGGTCTCTCTCTCTCTCCACACAAGGGGGTGGGAAGTGAGATGGTAACTGGGCAGCTGCAGGAATAAATTGGGCAGGGGGTTGTGTTTAAAGTATGTTCACCTGGTTTAGGTTAACAATATAATAATTTTGTTTTCCCTCCCTCCCTGTTTTTGCAGGTAAATGGTATGTACCTACAAATGTGTGAAGAGGTCACATTTAGAACATCAACAACATGGGGCTGATAGTATGGACACCCACGTATAGCCCAAATGGTAATGGTGTGCAGGTAGTGTTGTACATTGCAGTCAAGCCTACATGCTAAAAAGGTGGGTGATTGCCAGGATGCACTGTTGTGATGGGGGTAGATATGGATTTGATGCTCTTGCAGATTGGCACCATCCTTTTCACCCCTTCTGGTGTGGAAACTGTGGAGAGGCAGCTGAGGTAGAGAGGCAGTGATGCCTGAAAAGACTCACCCTTTACCTCCGACTGCCAGGTGCTGGCAGCAGGCATAACCCAGGCTGAAATCTTCAGAGGGTCTTGGGGGCACTTTTTTGGAGGGATGATGTTCCTAGGGTTCTTCAAATAATGCTGTGATCTCACAATTTGATACTATATTACTGGAGTCTGAGTTTTTATTTCAGGTTGAAACATTTTAACCCTTAGAGTGCCATAGTGGTACGCAACGCATTGCAAAGCAATGCGTTGCGTACCACTCTGGCACTCAAAGGTTAAGGTTTATGTACTGAAGATGTATAGAGTTGAAAAGGGAGATGAGTGGAAATGGCAAAGTATAGACCCTGAATTGATATTCTGGGATTATTAGTGGATTTGTGGAAGATTGAACATTTCATGGGATGCAATGTTTTCTGTAAGAATTCTCATGTAACGTACTACAACCGATATCCATTAAAAAAAAAAATATATATATATACACAATGACCTGGTTACTATTAGCAGTTGGATCAGAGCTTACATTGACTCTCGTAAGTTTCTGATTCCCAGACCTTAACCCTTTGAGTGCCAGAGTGGTACGGAATTCATTGCTTTGCACTCAAAAGGGTTAATAAATGAAACAAATTTGAAGCAGTTTATACAGCTATAGAGTATTCAAATATATACATTGTGTATAAAAATAAATGATTGCAAACAAAGTATCAATTACAAATCCATAAATAGTGGGCAGAAATCTCTCAAATAACTATACCGCCTAATTAGCGATAGTCAATCTAAAGGAAACTTTCATGCAAGATAGCTAAATACACGTTAGGATAATTTTTTTTATAAATACATATTACAGGGGATCTCGAATACTGGATAAGGAATACTCAAAGTGATACTGTAACATTCAGTTCTACAAGATAAAAATACAACCAATAGGATCAAAGATTACATTTTTCTGTCACTATTTAGTCATATGTTACCACCAGAACTAACTAGGATTTGGATATGTTTCAAACTGATGGATGTTAAAGGGATAGAAATGTTTCACATAAAAAGCAGCTCTGATTAATCTTCATAGTATTTGGGCCATGGAGAGCATTATTTCAATACTGTCCGAGTTGTAGTTCAAGAGTAATTGAATAATAAAGTATCCCCCTCCCGCACCTTCTACTGATGTAACACTGCTCAGCCAGAGCAGCAATGGAGCAGTCGATCCGGATGGATCGCAGAGAGGGACAATCTTCAGTGAGCATAAGATAAAACCTGAAAAACCTGTCAAGGGCGCAGTGTTTTCCTTATGATCACAGTAAGAAGAGTGTCCCTTGCTGTGATCTGTCCGGTCAAGGGACCAGATTCCACATCGGAGGGGAAGCGCCTTACACTAGGTAAAAGGGGCGGGAGGGGGATACTTTATCATTCAATTACTCTTGAACTACAACTCTGACAGTATTTAAATAACACTCTGCATGGCCCAAATACTATGAAGATTAATCAGAGCTGTTTTTTTGTGAAATATTACTATCCCTTTAACTCTTTGATATTAAAGAGCTCTATAGGGCGCTGTGAAACATTGGTAAGTGACCTCTCTAGCATTCAAAGGCTTAAAATCCCCTTTTAAATTGCTTGGAATTTTTACTTGTCCCTATTGTACAGTTAACCCTTTGAGTGCCAGTGGGGTACGCAACACATTGTGTACCCCACTGTCATTCAAAGGGTTAATTTGATCCACCTTTTACCTTCCTAGCACGTCAGCCTGTCTTTTACAAATGATTTCCTTAGACAAGGGATAGGCATGTTTGGCCCTCCAGCTGTTGGGGATTAGAACTCCCATCCTTACTAACCAGCTAACAGCTGGAATGCCTGTCCCTGTCTTAGAATTCTTACCGACTGATTGTAATTAGTGAGACGAATGTAGGAATGTGCCAGTACATAACCTCTGCTGAGTTTCCCTGTGCATTATGTCAGTAATCATATAAATGTTATTTTAGGGCATAGCACAGAATTTAGAGCAGAATAAAGGATCACCAGAAAAGCCTACAGACTGCCCCATTTCCCTCCCCTTGGCATGACCACCATTAAAGGGATAGTAATGTTTCATAATAAAAGCAGCTCTGATTAATCATCATAGTATTTGGACTTTGGAGAATGTAATTTCAATTCTGTGAGAGTTGTTGTTCAAGAGTAATTCAATGACAAAGTATCCCCCTCCCGCCCCCTTTTACTGATGTAACACTGCTCAGCCAGATCAGAATGGAGGTGCCCAGGTAGACTGCAGAGAGGGACAATCTTCAATTAAGATAAGGGAAAAACCTGGAAAACCTGTCAGGTGGGCAGGGCTTTCATTGTTCTCATAGGAAGAAGATTGTCCCCTGCTGTTATCTGTCTGGTCTATGGACTGCATTCCACATCTGAGAAGAGATGGCTTACACTAGGTAAAAAGGGTGGGAGGGGGAAACTTTGCTTGTGAATATCTCTCAAACCATAAAGGTTTGAGAGATAAGACATATCGTTCTTCATGGTTTTTTAATGCCTACAAAATAAAATAAAGATAAAATGAAGTATTACTATCCCTTTAAGAGTAGGATTTTTAGTGTACATAGCTTAGTAAATTGGTGTTAGGTAGGCATAGACAATAGGAATGATTTAGAGTGGACTCGGAGTCGTGCATTCCCCTTACTGTCCTTTTATATTTTCCTACCTCTGATCCTCTGGGGGAGATTCACTACGTGGTGAAAGAGAGATGATAAAGTGGAGATAACTTCTCCGGTGATATCACTTCTCCAATTTCTGTGTTATTCTATGGAGCCTATTCACTAAGATCTCCAAAGCTGAAGAAATCTTAGTGCATAGGCTCCATAGAATAATTTAGGAACTGGAGAAGTGATAAACTGGAGAAGTGTTCTCCACTTTATCACCTCTTTATCACCTCTTAGTGAATCTCCCCCAAGGTTTAGAAAAGGTTTAGAAAACCCATAATCAACAAAAACAAATAGACAGACCTGTTACAGATATACCCTAGGCAGTCACCTTATCAGAAACACGTCCATTTATTTTAAGCATATGATGCTTCTAGTAAAGACAGAACAGAAGCTTATAAGTATTATGGCCTTTCAATGAATTTTAATATGCTAAATCTGGTCAGTTCCCACCAATAGTAATACCCAGATAAGCACATCTGTCTCCCATATTTCCGATTTGTTTGGGGGGAGATACGCAATGAATTGGTTTACAAACACACAAGAGTTTTCTCATTACCAGATACAATCATTTAAAGTCTCAAATGGTGCCACACAACCAGAAATCACTGCCCCTTCCAATTAGCATCATGTGACTCCTAATGTACGTTATAAGCTGGGAACATTTCACAAAACAAATATATAAGTGGTTCTCAGACTGGGTCCAGTGGGATACCAGAGTTCCGGAAGAAGTACAAGGGGTCCCACAGAATGGATGTTTGTAATGAAAGACAGTGGAACAAGGCTGGAGTGTTAGACTGAGGCTGATGTATTGATGTAGAAGAACTGGAGGAATTCTGGAGCAAACCAACTTGACTAGAGGGGTCAAATAATTGTCCCCATTGACTTAAATAGGGCTTTAACTCCTTGAATGCCACTTAAATCAACAGAAATTTGGGGAACTTTTATTTGTCCATTATGACACAGTTAGGTTGCTCCAGAATTCCTCCAGTTCTACTACATAAACAATGTAAAGAAGATAGTGATACAAAGTAGAAAATGACTACCACAAGTCTATTAAAGCGGAACTTTCATCAGATTAACATAGCGCTGCAAATGATAATTACATTAGCGATATGCACCGACTTAGTTTTATTTTCAGTTGTAATTGCTGCATTAAACAAAAATAGAACCTTTTATGCAAACAGGAATCAGCTGAGATCTTGCTATAGGCGCTCTCTCCTCTTCTGCTGTCAGTCTCTCCCGGTACCTTTCAGCACAAAGGCTTTCAATTCACCAGTCATGGAGTTAAGGGGACGGACAGCGCAGACGAAGAGATGTCGGCTTTGCAAGATGTCTGCGCTGGTCCCTGCTGTCTGTCTGCATAAAAGGTTCTATTTTTGTTTAATGCAGCAATTATTCTTGAAAATAAAACTATGCATGTTCATATCGCTAATGTAATTATCATTTGTGGCGCTATGTTAATCTGATGAGCGTTCCACTTTAAATACAGCATACAGAGAACTCCGTGCTGCAGGGATAGTGTTACATTGTATCTCTCTCCTGCTTTCATGGTCGACTGACCAGAAATTTCCCTGAAAACAGAGATCCAGGGAGCTCAGTCAGGGACATAAAAGTATAAAAAAAAGAAGAATATAACATATAAATATATTTAAAGCAATTTTATTTACATATAATGCACTTGAAAATTATGAAAACCCTTTGAGTGCCAAGGCGGTATTCAACACATTGAACACCCCACTGAAAATCAAATGGTTAAATCAAAATAAATGGTTACTATTCATTTAGCCTATTCACTTAGTCCTCAAATAAGGATAAGTAATGTTTTATTATGAAAAAATATATATATTCTATGGATTTTCCTGGTGAATAAAACAAGTTTATTCCCATTACTGGTCAGTGATATATTCAAACATGCATGCAGTTCAAACTATCACAGAATGGTGGAGCTGTGTATTATCACTATCTATGGTGAACTATAGTCAGAGGCCTGCAAAGAGAGATGCACTGGAGACTTCTCTGGCAATCAGTGGGTTAAAGGAATTGCTTGATATTGTTCCACAGGCCTCTCTTTCTAAAAATATGGGGTTCTATCACAAAAATAAGTTTAATGCTTTGCAATGCGTTGAGTACTACCTCCGGCACTCAAAGGGTTAAAAGCCAAGAAATAAATTAATCCATTTTTATTTATTTATTTATTTTAATTGACACCATTTTACATTTACAGTTTAACGGGTGCCTCCTAGACTGGGTTCTAAAAACAACATCCGCCCTATTGATGTTATATTAATACTGGCTCCAAGTTCACTATTTAGAAGGCGAGGTGGCACCCTATACAAATTGCTATGTAAACACTGATACACGAGTTATGCAAACAGCAATTTGTGTTTCAGCTGAAGATTCAATGATAATAACCCATTAAATCAGGGGACAAAAGAACATCTCAGTTCAAGAGGAAAGAGGAATAGGCCCGTAACCCTTTGTGCATCAGAGAGGTGAGTTATGTACTGCCAAACCTAGGGAACAAATACAAATACCCATTAGTGAAAATGAAGCTTTTAAAGGGATAGTAATGGTTGATTTTAACCTGGTTTAAAGGGGAACTACCACCCCACATAAACTTAAATCCCAAGAATTACCCATCTGACGACTAGCTGATAAATAGTGGTAGTCGCCAGAATTATGACCTCCTTACAGAGAAAATCTACTGCTCCCTATACTTACACCCCGGAAAAAGCGCAAACATCTTTGTATAGTGATGTCTGCACGTCTGCGCTGTCAGTCCCAGTCTGCTGTAAGAGGCATTGCTTGGTACCTTAAGGTACAGAAGGGACTGACAGAGCAGGCGCACATACATCACTACGCAAAGACGTCTGCGCTGTTTCCTGGCTGTCAGTATCGGGAGCAGTAGAGTTTCTCTGTAAGGAGGTAATTATTTTAGCGACTAGCACAATTGATGATCAGCTAGTCACCAGACGGGTGATTCTTGGGATTTAACTTTAGGTGGGGTGGTAGTTCCCCTTTAACGTTGTAGATATTAAAAAAAGAAACAGGCACACTTTGTAGACCGTTCTAATGAAGTATTCCTTTTTAGATAGCGTTATTTCGGCTCTGCTGAAGAGCCACCTGCCGGTCCCTGGACCAGAATCTCCTTCTGTCAGCTGTAGGCTGACGTCAGTGTAAGGGGCGGGAGGTGAAAACTTTAGCGAGTTATATCTCTCAAACCAGACTTACTTCAATTGATTTCTTTTTTTATATCTACAATATTAAATCAGGTTATAATCAACAATTACTATACCATTAACCCTCTGAGTGCCAGAGTGGTACGCAACGCATTGCAATGTGTTGCATACCACTCTGGCACTTAAACGGTTAACCCATTGGATGATAGAAGCTATAGGATTACAACTTCATTTAAATCCAACTGAATTTTATTTCTTTCCCTCTTTGCGCCAGAACTGTACCATTTTTATCTTTACACAACCCATTTTTTTATTTAATCTTTACTACCCTTTTAAAATCTGGGCCAAATGCCAGTACAACAGTATCCCTGGACAGAGAGCCAAAACAAGGGACTGTCCCTGGACTGTTGTCCCATAACCTTTTGCGCACCAAAGAGGTGTTATGCACTGCAATACCTAGAAGAAATACAAATTCCCATTAGTGGAAATTAAGATTTTAATCCCTTGAATGATAGATTCTGTAGGGTTAAAACCTCATTTAAATTCAACTGAATTTTATTTTTTTCCCCTTCGTGCCAAAATTGCACCATTTTTTTATCATTACACAACCCATTTTTATTTTTAAATGTAATCTTTACTACCCTTTCAAATTCTGGGCCAAATGCCAGTACAACAGTATCCGTGGACAGAGAACCGAAACTAGGGACTGTCCATGGACAGTTGGCGGGTGTGAGCCACTGCACATGTCTCAGTTGCATCACCTGCTACCCTGATATTTATGCCTTTGATTCCATCTCCTTCTCCCAAAACCTCTTCTCACACTCTGTTTGAAGGGACTGTAACATAATTATAAAATGCCCTTTTATATATCATGTACTGTAGACAACTTTTTTAACCCTTTGAGTACCTCTGGCACTCAAAGGGTTACTATAACTATGTTGCAAAAGACCAAAAATATGTCATAGATTTGCTTTTCCTATTTAAATGTAGGGACCCGTACAAAGTCATATCAACCGTTTGTTTATATAAGAGGCAAATAAAATAAGCGATATGTACAACACTTGGCATGACTGAAAAGAATAAACCAACAGGAGATGAGTCTATGAAAGGAAAGAATGTCTCTTGTCTCAAATCATTTATCCATGTTTAAAGTGATAGTAATACTTCATTTTAGCTTTATTTAATATTGTAGCCATTAAAAAAAAATTATGAATGATATAAGTCTTATCTCTCAAACCGTTATGGTTTGAGAGATAATCGCAAGTAAAGTTTCCCCCTGACTGACGTCAGCACTCTAGCTGATATTCGCAAGTAAAGTTTCCCCCTCCCTGGCTGTTTTGGTCAAGTCTGCCATCTAGCTGACAGATTTGGAATCCAGTCCGCAGACCGGCCGGCAGCTCTTCAGCATAGCCAAGATCGCAAGATATAAAAATAACTACTTCATTGGTATGGTCTACAAAGTGTGCCTGGTTTGCAAGCACACTTTGTAGATCATTCCAATGAACTCATTATTTTTATCTCTTGCGATCTCGGCTCTGCTGAAGAGCTGCCGGACGGTCTGCGGACCGGATTCCAAATCTGTCAGGTAGATGGCAGACTTGACCAAAACAGCCAGGGAGGGGGAAACTTTACTTGTGAATATCTCTCACACCATAAAGGTTTGAGAGATAAGATTTATATAATTCTTAATGTTTTTTTAATGGCTACAATATTAAATAAAGCTAAAATGAATTGCCAAATGCGAAGTAAAGCAGTGACCTGGAAACCAAATGAGGTGCCAAATGCGAAGTAAAGCAGTTCACTGTAAACCATACTTTCACTAAAAGTATTAAAAAGCTTGATAACTAATGTAGTCCAGTTAGCCTTTTGTCACATTTAAATAGAACTTTCATACTGAAAAAAGTTTGTTTGTTCCTATGGGGACAGACTTAGTAAAAAGGCTGCAGTTGTACTGTGCTACCCCAAAACAACCCTTATCATGCATTCAGTGGATCAGAAAACTGATCCCTTCAGCTGGAACACAAACTGGAAGCAGCGATCCCTCTAAGGTGGGTGATCAGGAGCATCACTACATGGGGGTGGAGCTGTGCCAGTACCCAGCCTTCAAGGAGGGCCCCACCTACCCCACAGTCCAATACATTCCTAAGGTGGCCACCTCATGCCTTTAACACTGAACACATAAGAAAAATGTACTCTGCAGGGCTGCCATAATTCCTACAGGCTTGTAATGACCACCATGCAGCCTTGCACAGTGCATTCTTCATGTGTGTTCAGTTTTAAAGGGAAGGGGTGGCAAACTTATAGATTCTCGTTATGCCTCTGTGAAAGAATGTGTTAGTGAGCCCAAAAAATGTTTTGTAGTAGTGGTCTCCCATACCTGGAAACTTCTTCATCTTGAGCCTGCAGAGAGGGCTCATGAGCTAATGCTGTGATCTGCATCATAAAGGGGTGGGGTTTACTCAGGTGGGCAGGAAGTGGGTGAGAAGAGGACAGATCAGGGTGGGAAGAAGTGGGCAGGAAGTGGGAGCAACAGGTTGGGCAGGAGAAGAAATTCACCCCCACTAGACAATCAGCCTCTGTCCGCGGAGAACAGGTAATTCAGCCTGAAAACCGGAGTCTCCAGGGTAGATCCCAAGAGTTCCCAGATATGGTTACAGCGCTGTGAGCAACCCAGTGTTGAATGAGTTAAAGAGGAATGTTTTTGCAGGGCTGCTCATAGACTAACATGCATCATGCAGGTCTGCCCAGTTTTAAATACTCTTTTAACTCTTTCAGTACTGTCACTCATGTTCACACACCTTTGAGAAAGCATGTCAAACATGTGGCCTACTGGACTAAAACACAGGCCCGCAAGTCAGCAAAGTGTGGACATCCATAGAGAGAGAAACTTTTCTGCAGCCCCATTTAGGTGAATGATTTTTTTTTTTCTCAGTCAATTTAACACTGTGAATGCCAGAAAGGTGTCAAGCAAATTGCCTTGCAATGTGTTAGGCACTTCGCCGGCACTCAAAGGGTTCATTAATCCACCTGTGTGCCCCAGTAAGAGATAGATCAGATAGTGTATGGGTGGTTCTGTGGGTTCCAGTGGACTGATGTCAAACAGTGTATCATCATTCCCAACATTCACATTTTTTTTTATTAATATCATGTTTATTAAATAAATTTTTACAGAATATAAAGACAAAGTAGCAAAAAAGGTACAATAAAAACAGAATCGCGTAGGCCTGAGCCATAGTTTTAGATCTCACCACACAGATCTGCTCAGAAATACATATTAACAACAACACTGTTAAGGGCAACATTACAACAGAAATATCATACAGGCCTGAGTTTGTACACGGTACAACAATACACAGGTGTGAGTAGGAGAAAACAGTCGTAAGCAATGTACCCAAAAGGCTGCAGAAGAAGGTAAGAAAGAAAGAGAATAGAAAGAACACGTCAAGAAAGAAAAAGAGAGAGGCAAAGAAAAGAAGTACAGTAGAAAAAAGGAAGATAGAAAATGAAGGCTAAAGAAGAAATAAAGAAAAGGAAGAAGGTGAGTGAGGAAGGAGGGGGAAGGGAAAGGTGAGGATGGGCCGCTGGGGGCCGCCAACATTCACATTTTCTCTCTATATATATATAGCTCCCAGCCATGAGACAGCACTCAATGATATATATATATTTTTATATGACTGACAGTGGCACTCGCCAGACTTTTATACCAACATAAAATTATATGTAATATTTGGTGCACGTCCCATAAATAGTGAATCATTCAAATATACTCAGCCTGGAGTAGCTCCCAGCCACAAGACAGCACTCAACGATGAAGCTGATTCAAGAAGAAAGATCAATTAATTGCATCCATGTTATGCCAAGTACTTTCGGTACCCTAGGGACCTGCCTTGTCCTGAGGAAGGTCCCTAGGGTACCAGAATACTTGGCATAATGTGAATGCAATTAATTGATTTTTCTTCTTGAATCAGCTTCATCATTGAGTGCTGTCTTGCGGCTGGGAGCTACTCCAGGCTGAGTATATTTGAATGATTCACTATTTATGGGACGTGCACCAAATATTACATATAATTTTATGTTGGTATAAAAGTCTGGCGAGTGCCACTGTCAGTCATATAAAAAAAAAAAAAAAAAAAATATATATATATATATATATATATATACAGACACTACCATTCAAAAGAAGTTTGTGGTTACTTAGAAATGTCCTTGTTTTCCATCAAATAAGTTGCAAAATGAATAGGAAATACAGTCAAGATGTTGTTAGAAATAATGATTTTTAATTTAAATAATAATTGTGTCCTTCAAACTTTGCTTTCATCAAAGAATCCTCCATCTGCAGCAATTACAGACTTGCAGACATTTGACATTCTAGTTGTCAGTTTGTTGAGGTAATGTGAAGAGAGTTCACCCCGTGTTTCCTGATGCACCTCCCACAATTTGGATTGGCTTTACGGGCACTTCTTACATACCATATGGTCAAGCTACTCCCACAACAGAAACAAGGACATTTCTAAGTGTCCCCAAACTTCTGAACAGTAATGTATTTATACACAGTCCCTAGCAGCCATTGTTGCAATCCTCCTTGGAGAGAACTGCTGAGTTTGACATTCCTGCCTTAGAGGGAACATTTCCTGGAAGTATGTGGCTCTCAGCCACAGACTTCACGGGTTGTGTGTGCAGTCCCTGCAGAAGGCTTCATCGGTTTTCTCCCAGGGTTCAGATATGCTGGTAAGACACAATCCATTTTATAGTTGCCTTGAAAATATGTTAAAATAGTTAACCCAATTATGTCAATTTTTCTTTTATCTATATGTTTAATCTTAAGCAAATCATCTTAATAAACACATTAAGAACCACTTATTTCAAAGGAAAAGTTCCTCTTTAATACTGAATAAATGTAGTCTGTTGCCCGCATCTCCATCTGTTCAGTTTATGTTCACTGGATGTCCTACTAGACTGAAAGCTTAGATAGACAAATAAATAAAGTCTGGGTACATAGACAATGAGTTCTGTGTATGTTACAATGTAAATGTGTGCCTATTTAGCACAAGCTGTACAATGCAGGATGACATTTTCAGTAAGAGCCAAAACACACACTCACACACTCACACACACATACAGACGCAGACTCATACACACACTCACATATGTACACATAGAGCACAATTAAACTCACGTTCCCATCTCACTAAACCTGAACCATTCCACACAGGAAACAATCTGTTCTATTTACTTGTGGTTGGGTGGGGAGAGCCACAAAAGACTAAAAGTTTGAGGGTGATTTGTCTGAAGTAACCTGAGTTTATTAAGTTGTCTTGGATGAGAAAGTAATATGTACGTGGCAATAAACATCTGAATTATGAATCTTATATTACCACCTGATTAAGGGCTCTGTCATTGGAGACAGCATAAGCCCTTTTGCAAATATCAAACATGAACAAGGTAATTGTTAAATAAATCTTAATAATACGCCTGTATACCTGATAGACATTGAGGCTTACGTATTAAGAACGTGATCTTGTCCTAATGACAACCACAGCTTACTTTTCTATGGCCAGAAAACGCTAATAGCTTCTATGATTTTTTTTTTATGCTCCTTCGTTCAAAAGATAACATGTTCAATCAGTCATGTCCATGGAGGCCGACATGACAGTTGCTAACAGAAACTATCGCTAAAATAGTTCATGGTCTAAGTAATAAATATCAAAATAGCCTCCAGGCCGTTAATATTTGTAACTTGGAAGAAAGATGAGGGAGGGGTGATAGGAATGGAACTTTCAAATATATTAAGGGATTTAACCCTTTGAGTGCCAGCGAGACATGCAACTCATTGCAATACCTCTCTGACACACAAAGGATTAATAAAGTTCAGCAGGGATCACTGACTTAGAATAAAAGGGATACTGGAAAAAGATGACATGCCCTAAAAACTGGAGGGTGGAAAACAAAAGTAAATGTAAAAAAAAGCCCAAAAACTTTATGGAAAGTGGGATTGATAAATGAAATAGCCTTTCAGCAGATGAGGTTGGAGCTAGAACAGTAAGTCAGTGTAAGAATTCTGGGGATAGGCACATGGATGTTGTAAGTCTAAAATTAGTTTGACCTAATTAGATAGGGAAATAAACAGGATAGGTCAATTGGTTCTCATCAGCCATCAGATTAAATGGGCAGACAGGATAGGCCAATTTGTTCTTATCAGCCATCAGATTCTATGTTTCAGGACACAGGTTATCAAGCTCCACCCAGTGCACATGGTAGTCCTATGCTCTTTCCTGATTCAGTTTGAAAAAAATCTACCAGCAGCTGTGATGTCTGCCTCCATAGACATGACATCCAGGACTGATTGATGATGTTCTCTCTTGAACAAAGGCACAAGGGCAAGTTTGTAGGGTCCATTAGGATTTTCTAGCAATATTAGGGTAAATGGAGGGTTATCGTTAGCTCATGTTAGTTCTCCTTTAACCTGTAAAGTGCCAGGACCGTACAATGTACGAGCTTGGACAGCTTTACCTGCTGTGCCAAGCCCGAACATTGCATGATCGAAATGCGGTCACTGCATAAGCTGGTAAAAACAGCATGCGTATCACGGTGCCCGTGATTCTAGCGTCTGAACGACATTGCTACTTCTGGGTTTACCACTGCACAATTCTTATTGGCTATTGGGCTTTGGCTCCTCCCAGGGTTTGCCTTTTTAAACTCTCTCCTGTCATCCTTTCAGCTCCCTTTCGTGGTGTACCCGTGCCTAGCGTTTGAGTTACTGCTTGTTCCTGTTCCGTGTATGACCGGGCTCGCCTGACTACGCTCCTGTGTTCCTGACGCTCCTGTGTTTTCCGATTCCATTGCTGACTAGGACTGGCTGACTATCTCTGTGTGTACCGACCTGGCTTGGCTGAGTATCCAATTCCGTTGCTGACTAGGACTGGCTGACTATCTCCGTGTGTACCGACCTGGCTTGGCTGAGTATCCGATTCCTTTACTGACTAGGACTGGCTGACTACCTCCGTGTGTACCAACCTGGCTTGGCTGAGTATCTGATTCCGTTGCTGACTAGGACTGGCTGACTACCCCATGTGTACCGATTTGGCAGTTCTGGCTTCTAATCTATCAGGGTGCGTACCCTGTGTTCCATTCCACCTACTCTCATTTTCGAATCCCAATACAGTGCCTGCCTGGCCTGTCTATCCCCGAAGTCACCAGGGGTCTGTGCTTTGAGAGTCTGGTCACTTGCCAGTATCTGTATGCTGCCTCCGCTAACCATAGATTCTAGGGATTGGTCACTGCCAGTGTCCTGTCTGTGTTGCCTCCACTAACCCTAGCGTTCTAGGGAATTGGTCACTGCCAGTGTCCTGTCTGTGCTGCCTCTGCTTACCCTAGCGTTCTAGGGAATTGGTCTCTGCCAGTGTCCTGTCTGTGCTGCCTCTGCTAACCCTAGCGTTCTGGGGATTGGTCTCTGCCAGTGACCTGTCTGTGCTGCCTCCGCTAACCCTAGCGTTCTAGGGATTGGTCACTGCCAGTGTCCTGTCTGTGCTGCCTCCGCTAACCCTAGCATTCTGGGGATTGGTCTCTGCCAGTGACTTGTCTGTGCTGCCTCCGCTAACCCTAGCGTTCTAGGGACTTGGTCTCTGCCAGTGTCCTGTCTGTGCTGCCTCCGCTATCACTAGCCTCCTAGGGAGTTGCCCTGCAGTTACCCATAGCCATATTACACCTTGCTGCAGTGTGGGACTGTTTCAGATTTGGGAAGTACTAAGGTACGGACCTCATCTGGACCTGAGTAGGATGATTGTTTTCTGTTTATTTTTAATAAAGCTTTTAACCTTACCTAACTATCTGAGTGTTCTTACAAAACCTTGACAGTGCAGGACCGCATTTAAAGCGGAACTATCACTTAGATATATGTGCCCCCAATTAATTCTTAGTATAGCAGTAAGCATTGAAATCCTGTTATAAACTTTATTAAGTGTCGACATTATTTAGAAATATAAGTTCCTATGAGACTCACCACCAGATTACAGTACAGACATCTTGACGAAGAGGCATCTGTGTGCCTGCGATGTCCGTAAGTCTGGGATTGATTTATTATGATTTAGATTTTTTGCATTTAATGCCTACACTTCTCAGCACTATTACACACTGAAAATTGCTACAGTGGGGCCAGTGGTCCGGGCCTCTTGGCCTTGACGCCCTACGCCTTTGGTGTGTAATAGTGGGTGGTGGATGTCTTTTGGCTACCACCTCTCCCTAAGACTTCAAAGGCTTCCTTCCCCAGCGGCTTGAAGAGTGCCCCAGAGTAAAGACTCCAAGGTAGAACACTGCGGGAGAAGATTTATGTCACTCGCAGGCCTTATGGCCAGGGTGGGGAGAAAGAAAGTGGTCCCGTGTTCCTGCAAAAGGCCTGAAGTCTATATAATTGACCTCACCATGCACCTCTTCACAGAGCATGTGCACGGAAGGACCACGCACCTCGGGCTTCAAAAGAAAAAAAAAGTTAAGTCTGGGGTTGCCTCCTTCTCTAGTTCAGAGAGGAATTTTCTGGCTGGACTGTTATCTTGGCAGGACCAGTATGATGTGCATCAGAATATCTCTTCTCTGTGTATGTCACTTATGAGCTAAAAGAGATTGCACCCTAGGTGTAGGACACCAGTCCTAGTGAGATCTTTCCATACCCTTGCAGGCTCATAAGCCTAGTTGAGCAGCTCTGACCTGTAAATTGCTCTTGGGGTTGGTCACCCTAAGAGTAATGTGGAATCCATCCATGGAACCCTTACTAACAAGTGCCTAGAGGGATCAAGTGCACCTAACTGAAGAGGCCCAATAAGGCCGCAATGTACATTGCTTTCCTCAGTCAGAGAGGAATTGTCTCACATTTTGTAGCTGGGCTGTCATTTTGGAAGGACCAATATGATATGCTTCAGAAAATTTTTTCTCTGTGTATGGCACTTGTGATCTAAACGAGATAGCACACTGGGTAAAGGACACTTATCCTAATGAGATGAGTGCATACACTGGTAGGTTTATTATCCCAGTTCAGTATCTGTGTCCAGTTCTATAATTGCTGCACAGTGCACACCCCTTGAGGACCCATGAATCAGATGCGGCAAAAAAAAAAAAAAAAATGCTCCGTAGTCCTTAACGGCTGGCTCACCTGGTGCGCAGCTGGTCATTAAAGGATTAATGGTTTGGACAATGACGGTGTAAAACTTAAAGAAGCAGTAAACTGTTTTATGAAAAATATGTTAGAGACTTATCCTGAGATGTAAACCAATAGTACGCCCACTACAGCGATATTTTAATTAAAAAATTATTACAGATGAGAGTGCAATTTTCTGTCATTGTAATTAGATGATGCTATTCCTACCACTTACTATGGAATGCTCTAGTTTTTGACTATTGGCTATAGAGTGCATTTTAAAAACAATATGCCTTTTGGACACTAGTTGGCACTGTTGCTACGAGTATAATAATAAAAATAAGTGCTGTAATACATTTTGAATTAAACTCCCTGCAGTGAGACTACCCTTGTTTTACCCAGCAGAAAAAAAACTTAAAATAATAGTTTGTCATGAATAAATGCACCACAAATGATATGCTGTAAATCAAGTACTATCCATGGGAAGTAAGTGAAGGATAAGTATATGACTCATCATCAGACAGAATGCATCAATGTTATATGGGAACCATCCAGTCTTGACCAGCCTCCTTGACCCCGATTCTTATCATGTTTTCAATCCAATATAATAACATCATTTATCATATGACAGACATCATAAATGATGTTGTGTTTGACAACAGTGTAATGAATGTCTGTCATATTTGCAAATCTAGCAGTACTAAAAGCTCAGTAAAAATTGTTTATGAAAATACACTTTATATGGCGTTTCGCACTCATTAAAACAAGGCTACTCCCAATTCAGAATTTATAGCCAATCAAATTGTTATAAAAAGTGATGGAGCTCTTGCTCACATTCTATGGAGAACCACAGTCAGTGACTCTCGTTACATAGAATACAACAAAATAACTGTCTGTGCACCAGGTTAACTGTAAGTGAACTTCCTGGACACCAAAGGGCATGGTTCATGTAAAAGAAAACAACAGTAGTAAACTTTTTTTTATGAAAACGTATATGTTATAGAGCTTTTTCTGTTGATTAAAACAAGGGAACTTCCACCAGTATCAGATGTTTTATTCAAATACTATAACAGTTCAGATTGTCAGAAAGCAAATGTACTGCACGTTTACTTCCTGAAAGCCCTAACTGACAGGAAATGACTTAGCAGTTTTTATCACATTCTACAGAGAACTGTTTGTCAGTGACTTTTCTGTCAAATAAAATGCAACACAATAACTAATTGGAATATGACCACTAGTTGGCACTGTTAATGTTAAAAATACAGGTTTAAACTGTAATTACATAAATATTCATATGGAAATATGCATCTCTCAGCAGTACCCTTGCTTTACGCGGTAGGAAAAGCTCTTACATATATATAGTTTACTGCTCCTTTAAACAGTAATAACTGTGGGACAATTAATTTCCCAGCAGCGAACGCCCCATTATTTTACACAGCATACCTGCAATGTACGTTTTTTTCATTCAAAAGTTTCTTGGTTTAAGAGCGAACGCTTGAGAAAGACACCCTTCTTTTGTTTCCATACTTTAAGATTTAGGTCTTGTACAGAATTATGAGGCTGATGTATGAAGGGGAATTGGAGCAATTCTGGCACAAACTTACTGCATCATAGTGAACAAATAAAAATCACTAAAATTCCTATTTATTCAAATTAAGCTTTTATTCCGTTTAACCCTTTGAGTGCCCGAGGGGTATCCAGTGCATTGCTTTGCAAAGTGTTGGATATACCTCTGGCACTCTAAGGATTAACGTTACAGAAGACTCTAAAGTATTTCAACTTGTGAAGATTAGAGGTGTCCAAGATCTAAAGGAGTCCGCATGACAAAGACATTTTCTTTTATGTTTAAAATGTCTGTTAACCCCTAAAGGAACAGAGGGTTGTGCAACAAATTAATTTGTAAAGGATGGGTGTGGTGAAATGAATTGCTTCACAATATGTTGCACACCCCACTGGTCCTTAACCCTAAAAGGGATAATAATGTTTCACAAAAGCAGCCGCTCCAATTAATCTTCTTAGTATTGGACCAAGGAAAGTGATATTTCAATACTGTCAGAGTTGTAGTTCAAGAGTAATTGAATGATAAAGTATCCCCTTCCCACTCCTTTTACCTATTGTAAGCCACCACCCCTCAGATGTGGAATCTGGTCACTTGAATGGACAGGTCGCAGCAAGGGGCAATCTTCTCACTGTGAGCATAAGGAAAATCCTGCCCACCTTGACAGGTTTTTCAGGTTTTTCCTTATGCTCATTGAAGATTGTCTTTCTGTGAGTCCATCCAGACAGTCTTGCTGCTTTGAGGTGAGCAGTGTTACATCAGTAAAAGGGGCGGGAGGGGGATACTTTATCATTCAATTACTCTTGTACTACAACTCTGACAGTACTGAAATGACACTCTCCATGTCTCTAATGCTATGAAAATTAATTGGAGCTGCTTTTATTGTCAAACATTACTATCCCTTTAAGGACCTATGATGTGCCAGGACCAGTGACAGTCCTGACATGTCATGTAATTCTGGAATGGCAGCACAGCTTTACCCAGTAAAGCTTTTTATGGGGAAAAAATGTTACAGCGATTTTCCTCTGAGAAAAGCAAGGGAATTCCTGTTTTTACACTTTTACATCGTGACAGAGAGCTATCTCAATTATGTTTTCAGAAAAAAGGTACAACAATGTAGAAAAGATACATTATAAAAAATATAGTGGAAACAATGCAGAAGAGCTACAATGTAATATATATATATATATATATATATATATATATATATATATATATATATATATATATATATAAAATAAATATAGTGAAACAATGTAGATAAAATATTAAAAATAGAGAGAAACAATGTAGAAAAGATACAATGTAAAAATAAAGTGAAACAATGTAGAAAAGCCAACTCTAGAGTATACAGACTACAGAAAGACTACACTATTGTATAAATAGCATCTGCATTCACAGCCCCTGAATGAAAACTCTCTGGCAACAGATATCCAGGGAGATTAATGTCAGGGGCATAAAAATGTAAGACAAAAAAGTTAAAGATGAAAAAAAAAGTGCACCATAAAGGTTTGAGAGATACATAATTTTTTTTAATCTACAACACAGCATAACATTATGATTCAACATTACTAACCCTTTAAGGACCAGAGAGGTGCACAACCCTCTGGTCTCTAAAGGGTTAAGAAGCAAAATGTCCCAGAAATTAGAGCAGGAATTTGTCAGAGAAACAATAATACATAGTTTCATCATGTTAGGGATTAAAATACATATTACTCATTACTGAAGCCATCTGGGTGATATATTATTCTGTAATGATTGAATCACTTCCCCTCTAGTTCACCAGCTTCATCAGGATCTAACGAGAAGGGATCCAGAGGCTTTTAAATCTCACTTATCAGTTGGATATTGGACAAGGGGTTGTTTTTTTAAATTTTAATTATCTGCAAAGGAATTGAAGACCTTTCTGAAACTAAAAGTAAGACTAACGCCTCTTAATAATACCACCCAAATAGCTTAATCTGGGAGGAGAGTCATAATATCACAAAAACACAAAGAAACAGAGGCTCCCAAACTGGATACAGTTATAAGCAAGACACATGTAATACACTACAGAACAAGTATCACAAAATCAAATGTATCTTTTGTTTCACGTGACTTGTTGCAATCTTCATGTAGCAACTATACATCCATTCATATGGTGCATGAAATAGTTAAGAGAATAACGTGTGTGCTGCCCAGAACTCCCCACAAAAAAACATTTTCCAAGGCAAAAAAGTCACACTTCCACTTTTCCACACTTACGATAAAAACAATCAACTTTATTCCACAATATTTAAAAGACTGAGTACCTGACATGCTCCATAACGGCTGGAATATCATTTAAGGCTCAGTGGATAGGAACATAAGCAGTGGATGGTCTCGGCTCAGTCTTAAAGTGATTGTAATGTTTCATATTAAAAGCAGCTCTAATTAATCTTCATAGTATTTCGGCCATGGAGGCCGAATACAGGCAATACAGGCAATCTGACCATATGTGTAAAGTCAAAAAAGACATTTTATTAGAAAATGTTTTAGCAGGAAGAATACATTGAAATTTGTCTTGTTTTCAATATGTACTGGAGCGCTTTTAAAGTAAAAAGATACATATTGACACAAAGAGAAACAATTTATGCACACACATGTACACATAAACGCGAAAACATTATATGTAGTTACATACTGTTTTTAGATATAAAGAAGCACTTATTTTTAGGGATTTTAGACTGGGAGAAGATCTGATTTTTTGGGGAGGTTAATCCAGGGTTTTGGAGCTCTAAAGGAGAAGGCAGATCGATCGACTTCTTTCTTGAAGTATGGGATACTCAGTTGTTAGCAGTGGAGCGGAGGTTATAGTTAGTATGGAGAGCTGGGGTGAGCATACTGCTCAGGTAGTCTGGTAGTTTTCCAGAGAAGTGGATGTATACTAAGCAAGAAAGGTGAAGGTCACGTCTAGATTTGAGTGTTAACCAATTAAGTCATTTAAACATATCACAATGATGGGTTGTATAATTATATTGGAGGAAAAAGAGGCATAATGAGTTATACAAAAGCATATATTACATCCTATAGTCTATGACTGGCATTAATATCTGTTGAACAATATGTTTTCTTACCAGGGGACATAAAGGGATAGTAATGTTTCATAATAAAAAGAGCTCTAATTAATCATCATAGTATTTGGACTTTGGAGAGTGTTATTTCAATTATGTCAGAGTTGTAGTTCAAGAGTAATTCAATGACAAAGTATCCCCCTCCCGTCCCTTTTACTGATGTAACACTGTTCAGCCAGATCAGAAGGGAGGTGCCCAGGTAGACTGCAGAGAGTGACAATCTTCAATTAAGCTAAGGGAAAAACCTGAAAAACTTGTCAAGGGGGGCAGGGCTTTCACTGTTCTCATAGGAAGAAGATTGTCCCCTGCTGTTATCTGTCTGATCTATGGACTGCATTCCACATCTGAGAAGAGATGGCTTACACTAGGTAAAAGGGGAGGAGGGGAAACTTTGCTTGTGAATATCTCTCAAACCATAAAGGTTTGAGAGAAAAGACTTATATCGTTCTTCATGGGGGGTTTTAGGCCTACAAAATACAATAAAGATAAAACGAAGTATTACTATCCCTTTAAACATGATTTGTTTCTAAACAAAGCACCTATTTTAGGATAAAGTTAATATTAATATATGAATATGAAGACCAAAAGTGAAGCTGAGGTCAAGCAACATACCAAGAAATTTGTAGGAGATGACGGGGGCCAAGTTATGATTAGACTTTGTTACAATGATTAAATGGGTATTTAATAGACATGGGTACTTTGTACTTTGTACCATATACCATTGTTACCATTTTGTATGTGTTTAAGAACAGTTTGTTTTTGGCTATCATTCTTTAAACTTCAGAGAAATCAATCTGTAATACTGGCTCGAGTTGTGATATGTTTGGATTTTTAGTGTAGATTATACTGTCATCTGCACAGAATATGCTTTGCAAACTGTGGGCAGATCATTTATAAATAGAGAAAATAGAAGAGGGACAGGAACGCAGCCTTGGGGAACCCCACTCTCTTTAATTCTATCTAGGGCTAAAGCACCTGATCATATCCAATCAATGAAGGAAGTCCTAGGTTTACTAAGTTGACATCTTTTTGTGTTGGAATTAATGGAGCAGTAAGATAATATTATACAAAAAAACACATACTGTGGGATTTTCCTGCTTTGTAAAACAAGGGTACTACCAATGCTGAGAGATGCTTTTTTCCAACATCATTAGAAGTCAAATGCTTGTTTTATTTTAATTGTTAGAAATAGAGTCAACTGTTCTGCAGTTATCCTGTTGAATTCTATGGGAGAGGTGGGCCAATGGTTACAATTCCACTACTTTGTGACAGTTTGAACTCAATAAAGTTTGAATGAAGCAATTCTCAGCAGCAGGGGGCCTTTTTTTAGAAGGAAAATCTCTACAATATTTTTTTGTTATAATAAAACTTTACTGAACCTTTAACCTTCTGAGTGTCAGAAGGGTAGGCAACGCATTGCTTTGAAATACTCTGCCTACCCCTCTTGGGTGCAAAGGGTTCCTTTAAGGAACAGAGAGGTGTGTAATACTTTGCTTTGCAATGAGGTGGATGTGGTGGACACCCCACTGGTTCCTAAAGAGTTACACATAAAAATGAGCCAAACATAGCACATGGTTTGTCTTGATTAGGATTTGTGCTATTGGTGGCCTCAATTAACTCAGGGACAATAATACACAGGTTCAGCAAGTCAGGAATTAAAACACATGACTGAAGCCATCTGGGTGATGTATTATTCTGTAATGACCTACTCACTCCCAATCAAGTTCACCAGTTTCAATGGGACTTAAAATGAGGAGATTGAGAGGCTTTTAAATGTCATTTATCAGTTGGACATTGGACCAGGGATTGTCTTCTTTAATATTGTAATAATCTGCAAAGGAATTACAGACCATTGTGAAATTAAAGGAACACTAACATCTCATAATAATACCAGCAAATATCTTAATCTGGGTGGAGAGTCATAATAGCCTCTATGAATCAATTTTCTCTGTACTGGTTTATCAAGATGAATCTTCTTCAGTTAGTACTTGATATCAGGATCTCAGAGATCAATATGATTCTGTACTGCAGGGTTGATGAATCTCAACCTCTTCCTTCTGAAGTCTTTAGTGGGAGGAGTCTGGAGTACTTGAGTACTGCATGCAAATTATGTCAGCCTCCAAATAATATCCAGTACTAATTAGAGTGATTTTGAGGAACCAATCCATACAGAATCATAGTTCATAGTGGCCACTGGGATTTTCTAGATTTGATTTAATTGAATCATCTATTTAATTATGATAACTTTGTCATTTAATTAATTTATTTATTTTTTATTCATTTTTTATCACTCCTATTTTTCATTATTTTTATTATAACTCTTTATATCACTCATACATGTATCATATTGACATAGAAGTTTTTTGTTATGGCAACGGTTAGATAATTAATGATTGTATTTGAGATTGTTCTCTCTACAGTGCATAACTCTGTGGATGTTTGAAACTTAAAGGTATAGTAATGTTTCATAATAAAAGCAGCTCTAATTAATCATCATAGTATTTGGAATTTGGAGAGTGTTATATCAATACTGTCAGAGTTGTAGTTCAAAAGTAATTCAATGACAAAGTATCCCCCTCCCGCCCCTTTTACTGATGTAAAACTGTTCAGCCAGATCAGAAGGGAGGTGCCCAGGTAGACTGCAGAGAGGGACAATCTTCAATTAAGTGAAGGGAAAATCCTGAAAAACTTGTCAATGGGGGCAGGGCTTTCATTGTTCTCATAGGAAGAAGATTGTCCCCTTCTGTTATCTGTCTGGTCTATGGACTGCATTCCACATCTAAGAAGAGATGGCTTACACTAGGTAAAAGCGACGGGAGGGGAAACTTTGCTTGTGAATATCTCTCAAATCATAAAGGTTTGAGAGATAAGACTTGTATCATTCTTCATGTTTTTTTAATGCCTACAAAATAAAATAAAGATAAAATGAAGTATTACTATCCCTTTAAGTCCTTGTCAGTGGAGATTCGTTGTGTTAATTTGTATACATATTGCTTCCGCTTGAGTCCTAATGTCTTAGTCAGAGAATATTGGTTGCTGAATGTTTAAAAGCCAGAGCGGTTACAAAGGTTGGCGTCTCTGATCATGATTAAGCTTACTGCATGCGAAACGTGTCAGTCTGTGGGATGCTACATTGTAACACTACTGGTTACAGCTCCATAATGTAAGTCTCTCCATACAGTGTATTATTGTACCAAACATTTTTTGGAGGCACTATGAACGTTTTATTTATGCATTACAATAAAAGTTGTTTTTATTAATGTGAATTTGTATATAGCAGTGCGATTCTTTGGTGTGTTGCAAGTTTGGTATATATAGAACGCACCTATGCCATTTTTTCCTTTTTTTGAATTTTTAAAACACACATTACACCATTATTTCACAGAACAAAAGATTTGAGGTGAAACATTGCCAACAAGAATACGTTCTGGTTATTGGGAGTAAGAGCTGTTGAATGCTGTGAGGTGTACACTGGGATTTTCTTCCCAGATTAAGGTTAGTAAAAGATTTATATTTGGGCTCTTTTAATGTTCCTATTATCAGAGCTGACTTTCCACCAGGTCATTCTAGGTCAATGACCCAGTACACCTTTTTCTTTACCTGGTATTACATTAGCCCACCAGTCCACTATTACATGCCATGACGTGCCCTTTCTTTTTAGAAAATCACCAATAACATTAATCATTTTTGTGTCCTTTAGAGCATTTACAGTGTTCTTTTTGCACCTTGTTTGCAAATAGCCTACCTGCTCATAGGATAATAACTGAGTTCTGGGCTTAAAACTGAGGCTCCCCCCAGAACTCAAAGTGTTAATGAGGAACAGGGAACGGGCTTATCAAGGCTATTCTTATCTTACTAGCTAGTAGTGGCCATATGTGATGATGTCAGCAGCCAATAGCTGTTACGGTTAGCAAACAAGACAAGGAGTCAAACGGTATAGTTAAAATCACCTTTATTAGAATAATAAATAGTAGGCCAATAATAATGATACTATAAGCAGAGGGTGAATGGAGAAGCTAGAGACTCTATCAGAAATAGGAGCCTGCTGACAGGTCAACCACAGCTGCTGGAGACTAGGCCTAAGCCAACTGGTAGTCTCAGGGTAATAGGCAAAACGTAACACAGAACCTACAGTCTCCCATATGTAGCAACAAGGGAGACTGCTAACTCATGCCTGCAGTCAGTAAGATAGAGCTAGTCTCCAATAAAGATGGCAACAATAGAGACTAATGACTCACACCTGCAGTCAGTTAGGAAGAGCCCGTCTCCAATCAGGATCACAACAATGGAGACTACCGACTCACACCTGCAGTCAGTAAGGCCGGAATCTGCCAGAGCCCCATGTCTGCACCAGGATGGATGTCTGTGGGGAACGAAGTTACACAGCGAAGTGAACAGGCACAGCCACAGCTCAGCACTAGCTAGGATAATCAGACAACCCAGGTTCATACACGGAGCAGGTAGTCAGCCAGAGCCACAGGTCTGCACCAGATAGGGTGTCCACTAGGAATAGGTAACACTGAGCGGATACTAGGACAGAGCCCCAGGTCAGCACCAGAATGGATAGTCAGACAAGCCAGTTCATACACGGAGCGGGTAGTAGTCAGCCAGAACCACAGGTCTGCACCAGATTGGATGTCTAAGACAAATGAAGCGCACAGAGAGAATGGTCAGACAGAGCCACAGGTCAGCACCAGAATGGATAGTCAGACAAGCTGGGTCATACACAGGATTCAGGAACAACGGGAACTAGAACTGCATTGAACAACAAAGTAAGGGTAACTGGATGAAGATCCAGTTCCCCTTAAACAGGCAGTCAGGAAATAGATAGGTGGAGCTACTAGGCCTCCACTCGTATAAAACAGGGACCAGCGCCTACTGCAACCTTGCGCCTGAAACTGACACACAGAAATGCGGTGCGTCACTTTCCAACTCTCACCATATCATACCTGTGACCATACGCCCGATAGTGACGCATGGTGCCGAGATGCGCCAGACCTCTGACCCTTGCCTGCGTCAATCCCCAGAGCAGATCTGCGTCACACGTGGACATGGCTGGCCGCTGAAGATGCCCAGCGTGCCCAGACCCAGTCCCTACAGCAATGCATGGGATGACGCCGCAGTGACATTTCAGGCCATCATATACCTGCGTCAACCCACAAGGCGTTGCTGGATCTAAGATAACTGTGACAATACAGGAAATATATATATACACACAAATGGGTACATCAATAGCAAACCAGTATAGATAATCTGGATGAACTGGAAACAATACTGGCAATGTCTGAAGGCACACAGTCCAGGAGCTGACAGCAGGACTTCGGTGACAAGTGGTCCAGTAATAGAGGACTAGCACAACCCAGACACCTGGACACAAAACCAACAGGAGCAAGGCAACACTGAACCTGGCCCTTAGGCCACAGATAAACCGAGGCAACCACTTAGTGGGCAGCACTGACCCTAGGGTAAGGGTCACAAGGAGACCAAGGCAACTGCTACGTAGGCAAACCCTAGAACACTAGGGGTGGATCGAGATATAGGTATATAGATGGAACGCAACCAGTGTCCCCTCAACCTGAGGGATGGTATAATGCAACGCTGGCTCTTGAGCCCAAGGCTACTGCAGTGAGGAACAAGCACTAACCTCACCTGGACAATCCAGGGACACAAAGGGTCAAAAGGTAACGCCCAGAGAATAACTGCAACTCTCAAAGGGAGTGAGCCCAGCGCTGATAGGGAGGTGAACACAGAGAGTAATCAGAGTAACACAGTCAGTGCTATCAACACTGTACCGGTACTTCGTTTGTGCAACCCGCTGGAGGCGGTTAAGAGAGCAGCTTAAGCACGAATGCTCAGCCTCTGGTCGACAAAGTAATAGCGCCACGTGGCGCATACAGACAATCGTAATGAAATGGCCCAGCACTTATCAGTGGCCAAACGGAGGCAACCAAGCGGTACAACCGGGCACGATCAGCTATGGAATGGATACTCGGCCGGTGCAGTTAGCCATAGAGCAGTACACAGCCAGATACGGTCACTAACGGAGCGGGTTCTCAGCCAGATATCGTCAGCAACGGAGCGGGTTCTCAGCCAGATACAGTCAGCAACAGAGTGGTCCTCATCCAGATACGGTCAGTAACGGAGCGGGTTCTCAGCCAGATACGGTCAGCAACGGAGCGGGTTCTCAGCCAGATGCAGTCAGCAACAGAGAGGTCCTCATCCAGATACGGTGCAGGTTCTCAGCCAGATACAATCAGCAATGGAACGGCAGCACACAGGAACTCAGGAACGTCGTCAGGCAGGCCAGGTCATACACGATAAGCGACAACTATGGATCAAACGTCAGGAACTTGTACACCCCGAAAGGGCACCATAGCATAGATATGACAGGGTATAGAAAGGCCATCACTGGGCGGTGACAAAGGTACCTAGCCAATCAGCAAAAGGTAATGCAAATAGCAGTCAGAATGTCACCTCCCCCAGCACAGAGCACGGGCATCATGATAGTAGGACAGTGCTGAGGCAATGGCTCCCGATAACTCTGTGTAATACGTTGTTTACCCATCTGGAATTCAAGATCATTCATTAAAAAACAACTTTAGATATTTAGTAATTAATAATCTTGTGTCATCAAGCATACATTAAGTGGAGAGATATGGTATTCCATAAGGAAGCTTATATACGTCGAAGAAAAGGAGCAATTTTGGGGCAAACCAAGTGCAGCATAGGGGCAAATACAAATCCCCATTTATTTAAATTGGGGTTTTAACCCCTAGAATACTAAAGAAGACTTCAATTCATTGAGAAGCAATACAAATTGTGAGATGGCTAGCAGCAGACAGAAGATAAAAAGCATCCTTCAGCAGAATTCAAGTAGCGTAGAGAGTAAAAGCAGCAGAGCATTAACAAGGTGTAGAGCAATGAGCACACTTGAATGTGAACAATGAGAAAATATTGTCATTAGCCACTCTCCACTGGTAGTCATAGAACCACACATACTCTGTCTGACACCCCAGCCTTGTTCCACTGTCCCACTAGTAGTCATAGAACCACACATACACTGTCTGACATATCAGCCTTGCCCCACTGTCCCACTAATAGTCACAGACCCACACATACACTGTCTGACATCCCAGCCTTGTTCCACTGTCCCACTAGTAGTCAAAGACCCACACATACACTGTCTGACATATCAGCCTTGCCCCACTGTCAAATGAAGGTTGCAGAACCACAAATACAAAGTCTGACACCCCAGCTTTGCTCAATATTTGCTGGTAGTCACAAAACGTCACATACAATGACACCCTAGCCTTTTCCACTGTCCACTAGTAGCCACAAAAACACACATACACTGTCTGCCAACCCAGCCTTTTCCCACTGTCCACTGGTAACAAAAAAAAAAATTACATATACACTGTGATACCATAGCCATGTTCCACTGTCCATTGGTAGCCACAGACCCATATATACGCTGTCTGCTTCTGCAGCCTTGTTTCACTATCCATTGGAAGCCACAGAGCCACACATACACTGTTTGCTTCTCAATGTTCTTCCACTGTCTATTGGTAACCACAGAGCCACACATACACTGCCTGTCACTCCTGCCTTTTTCCACTCTTCACTAGTAGCCACAGAAACACACATATACTGTCTGTTGCCCAAGCTTTGTAATACTGTTTCACTAGTATCCACAGAGCCACACATACACTGTCTGACACACAGCCTTGTTCCACTGTCAGCCACAGAACTACACATCACTATTTGATTCCTCAGGCTTATTCCACTGTGCATTTGTAGCCTTGTTCCACTGTCAGCCACAGAACAACACTGTGACGGAATGGTTGTCACCCAGAGAATGAAATGTGTCTGTTTTCAGTGATTGCCATTGTCTTAACATGTGTTCCCATTCCTGAAACATTAATGTCCCCTGTGTGTGCATGCATTAGAGAGTGTTGGCCATTTACCAGCATTGAATGGGTTGGTTAGTGTGTATGATGTACAGAGGGATGGTGCCATCCAGTCTAGCTGACTACAGAGATTGTGTTATGAGATAGCCAGTGTTGGTCAGATAGAGGGGGTAGGGCAAATATGTGTGTGGAATGTGTGTATCTTCCCCCTCACATCAGGCTATGCAGAAAGAGACCTGGTAGATGGTACCTTTGACATCAGATCCTGTAAGAGGGGGTAGAAAAAAGGGTAGGAAAAGAGAGAGGAGACAGAGTTGAAAAATGTAGGACCAGGGGAAAAGGCCTCTCCATAATGGTGGGAGGCCTAGGGTACATGGGCATGCTAAAAGAGTACTGCAGAAACTGGGACTGGTGAGTGCCCTCACCGGAAGACTTAGAGTGAGTGGGCACTGTAGGGCCAGGTGCCCTTTTCAGTTGTGGTCTGTAAGTCAAGACGGCTTCAGCCACAGAGAGTACCCTGATGTACCCACCGCAAGGATCTTAGGATGTCTTCCCCAACTCCTCTGTCAGGACGAAAAGATACAAGGAAATCTCATGCAATCCAGTACCAGGCGCAGTGGGCGGAGCACCCACTCTTGCCTCTAGTGGGACTATGTGTAAGCTCCAGCTTAAAGCTAAAATGGACTGTATTATTTGTCACCCCTGGCAACCTGTGCAACTTTACTGACACACTAAGAAGAGAACAGCAGAAGTGTTTAGTTTTTATTCTTTACCCCTGTTTTGTTTGCCTGTAATTGTTGTCCTATGTTTGTGTGCTGTGACCTCTCTAATAAATGCAATTTATTATCGTTTTGTCTGGCTGGATATATCGCTTAACCCTTGAGGAAGCCAAGATGAAGGGTGGGGGTAGCACAACAGTAAGGGGAGACACAGAATTAATCAAAAGCAATTTAAGTAGATGGAGAATGTTCACGATTGAAAGGGAAAAACGTATTAATCCTATCAGTTCCATGGGAAGTCCAACAGAGCAATATATTAGAAACTTCTTTGGCATTCAGAGGGTTAACACATGGACAGCATTGAACTCAAAAGAGATTGTCTGTATTTGTGCTCTCCAACTGAGTGCCACTAGTGTAGAAGCATCTATATAATAGCATAGAATCTTACAGTGACCTTGAGTTTGTTTATTGAACAGTGGATATGAAATGCTTACCATCCCACAAATAGTTTGCAATTGATGCTATTAAGACATTCATTATTCACATCAGATGTATGACATATATATAATAATCTTATAGATGTCAGCAGTATGGAGATGATGGTCAGTAGACATGGAGGAACAAGGAAGTAAAATGTTACTGAACGCATCAGCAGTATCTGCTGAGACCTTAAGAGCATTGGAGAGGAGCAGATCATCAGTAATCACGCTATGGTTGGAATTCATCAAACTGCAAATAGTTGAATACAAAAAGAAATCCTCTGATATCCTTGCACATTCATTAATATCTGGATCATATCTAATACTTGCTCATTCATGAAGAATAAAGGCTAAAGGTCACAAACACCTATATCAGAATTAATCAATAGTAATCAATAACCGAATCATCACTCACAAATCTAACCACACAGCCTCTTTATAATAATTAATTCTCTCCTCAAAGCCCCTCCTTCTCCAATACATCTCATGATCTGGCAGACTTTTTTTTAACTAAAAGGTGGAGTCAGTTCATAAATTCTATATTCTCCCCTCCATCACCCCTGATTGATAAATCTTCATGTGCCACCCTCTCCTTCTCCTCGGTCACATAGGAGGAATCGTCACTATTGCTAGAGATGGGCAAAATGTTTTTTTCCACAGGAATTTCCTCAAAAATTTCACAATAATACCATTTTCTGCTTATGTTTTCTATAGCTACAACAATTCCCGTGGCTATAATATAGAAACCTTAAAGGGATAGTAATACTTTGTTTTATTTTTATTTTATTTTGTAGGCATTAAAAAAAACATGAAGAACGATATAAGTCTTATCTCTCAAACCTTTATGGTTTTAGAGATATTCACAAGCAAAAGATCCCCTCCCACCCCTTTTACTTAGTGTAAGCCATCTCTTCTCAGATGTGAAATCCAGTCCATAGACCAGACAGATAACAGAAGGGGACAATCTTCTTCCTATGAGAACAATGAAAGCCCTGCCTCCCTTGACAAGTTTTTCAGGTTTTTCCCTTATCTTAATTGAAGATTGTCCCTCTCTGCAGTCTACCTGGGCACCTCCCTTCTGATCTGGCTGAACAGTGTTACATCAGTAAAAGGGGTGGGAGGGGGATACTTTGTCATTGAATTACTCTTGAGCTACGACTCTGACAGAATATAAATAACACTCTCCAAAGTCCAAATACTATGATGATTAATTAGAGCTGTTTTTATTATGAAACATTACTATCCCGTTAAACTTCTCGCAATGGGTTACAAGGTTGTAATGAGTTGTCACACCCTGGCACATATGCCCTAATAAAGCACTTGCATTATAACCACCGTCAACCATCAAACCCCCCTCCCTGCTCTTTCACTGTGATCCTTTCCATCCTTCATAATGACAACAACGTGGGTGAAAATCCCAAACAAAAGTGGAAGGCAAATGCTACCCCACACCAGACCAGAATGATGCCAGGAATAAGGAGCATCTGCAGACTATCCACCCTACAAAATAAGCCAGGTTCATAACAAGGACAGTCATTTTTAATGACACTAGTAATGACTCATGGGAAGTATCAGTCACCAACAACCACCACCCAGTCACTTGTATTTTGTAGAACAGGCAAGGGCCACAGTAACTGACAGCACCTTATTCCTTTGGGGTATGGTTTAATGTGGCTAACATAAACCTCGAGGCGGTGGTTATCTTGGACGTGCTTAATAAGAATAGATGTGCCAGATGTGATCCCAGATATTCCGCCTCTTCACAATGTGTTCATATACTGTGTGTGCATACTGCAGTTGTTAACTGCACAGTTCCTCCTTACTTCTAAGGAAAAATATTCCAACACACAAAGTTTTAGAGGCGGTGAACAAAGAGAAGTATTATGGTTACTAGACAACCTATCCCTAGATGCACCGGAAGCAGTGGCTGCTTGTTGTGGTGCTGCTGCTGCTGCCTCAGCACTAGAGCTCATCAAAGTCATCACTGCACATGTCCCATGTCACAACAGGTGCTGGTTCCCAGTACAGACTGTGGGGATGATGCTCACAGTCCCACTCCCATTAAAACTACCCATAAGCATGGTGGATATTGCAGCCTAATCCTATGAAACATGATGACTAAGCAGGAGAAACTAAATTAGAAAACACTCTTTTTTTGAAGGCTTGCCATGATGTAGAGCTGCTAACACCTTTTTTCCAGTCTTGTCTTGATGTAGGTCTGCTAACAAATTTTCAAGGTTTGTCTTGCTGTAAACCAGTTAACAAGAGTTTTCAAGGTTTGTATTGCTGTAAGCCAGCTAACAATGTTTTACAAGACTTATTTTGCTCTAAGCAATTTGTTTCAAAAAGAAAATTAAAAGGTAAAAGGTTAATTTAAAGTGGTGGATGTGGAGAGTGGTGGTGAATACTTGATGATGATGAACAGGAAGGAATGCTAGTCAGATTATATATAGTATCATGTATGATTCCAATATAACCTTGTATTAGTATTTACCAATCAATCATCACAGCATTGGTACCGACTGTCTTAGATTATGGTAATTGTGAAAACCACTCCTCTTCCTTCTCCTACTCAGTGCTGCTGTTACTAAATATGCCATATGCTTCGCTGTCTCATATTATTTTCACTTTTTCCACAGGATACTTGAGGTATTAGGTGCTTCTTGATTTTAAAATAACGTATTAGGTGCTGATTATTTTTTAAAAATGTAAGTCTGCCCATGTTGCTGCTGGATAGGTGTTTCCTACCTTCATTAATTATACAACCAGCTGCACTGAGAACACACTCTGACTGCACACTTGCTGGTGGACAACTAAAGGTTTTCCCAGCAGTACACACAAGTACTGGTCACACACCTGATCTGTTCACCACTGCTGAAGTATGTCATGATTTCACCATAAAACTTAGTTTTCCTGCAAGTTAGCTGTAACCATCTCACATTCAGTGGTGCCACTTCAAGGACAGAGACAGTGTTTATGTGCATCACTTACTAATCCATTTTCTGCCAACAGATCCCGCAAAGATATGCTATTGCCATCACCACTGCAACTAATGTTAGGCTGCTGCCCCTAAGACATAGTAATTGCCTTCTGTGATGATGATGATATGTTCTGTAAAATGTTGTTGATGCTTGTTTTCTTTTCACTGTGCTTTCTAACAGATTTCACCCATATGTTTGTATCTCTCACTCTCTCCTATCCTCTACAATACAATCTTCAACTTGAGCTATAACTCTATCTTTATATTCTTTCACATAATCTGATTCTTCAGATTCCAACTACTTGCTCCTTGGCACAAATTCAGAAATGTCATGTTTAAAGTGGTGGTCTAGCAAGAATGTACTCCGCGTTGCTTTTAATGGAGACTATGCGAGGATCCTGCTCAAAGCATACTAACGTCATTCACCAGCTGGTTCTTGTCTGTGTTGTCTTTACTGTAACAATCATCAAACATGCTATTCATTTTTCTGTAGTAAATATATTAGTGGAAGTATCTCACTGATTACTACACCAGCATGACTAACCAGCAGGTTGGCCTCCTTAAAAGGTGTCAGCAGCTTACATAAGTCATGCATTAGCTGCCAATAACCAGATGACAAAGATGCCCCCTACATAGCCTTTCAAGTAATCATTGTTTGTTCACTATTGCCCTTATTCTGCTCACACAAAAGCACAAACATGTAAAATGTGGAATTCCAACTGGTAGGGATCTGCATTTAAAGCTGATGGGGCAGGTGGTTATGCTCTTGTATGAAATATAGTGAGCTGTGAGCACTCTAGAACTGGATAAAATGTGCACCGATTTTGCAGCTGATATATGGCATTTCTCTGATGGTTTTAGATTCTGATAGGAACTGAGTAACAATGAGATTTGGGACATGAGCAAATGTGTCATATCTCCTATTCTCAAGGCAGCTATTTAATTGGAGCAAATGTCATCAGACACAAAGGCAGGTTTCAAGGAATGTGATACAACAACCTATAGGATTGTCTCTCGAAGCTCTGCATACAGATGGTATGGGCTACCCTGCTGCTAGCCTTTACTACTGGCAGTGACCTGATGCTTCTGCATACTGCTGCACTCTAACAGAAAGTATACCCACTAAGCATTGTGAGCCATATAGTCTGTATTCTGGCCACTTGCCCACATACTTGTGGTCAGGAGAACGTTTTCCCAATATGATAATGTCAGCCCTTTGCTCACTTGAATAACCATCTACTCATACTACTCTGGTCCAGCTGCCCTTCAAAAATAATTGAAGCTTGGGAAATGCCAAAAGGACACAACACATGACATCAGTTCTTAAAGGGATAGTAATACTTCATTTTAACTTTATTTTATTTTGTAGGCATTAAAAAACATGAAGAATTATATAAGTCTTATCTCTCAAACCTTTATGGTTTGAGAGATATTCACAAGCAAACTTTCCCTTCTGCCCCTTTTACCTAGTGTAAGCCATCTCTTCTCAGATGTGGATCTGGTTGTAAGACCAGACAGATAACAGCGGGGACAATCTTCTTCCTATGAGAACAATGAAAGTCCTGTCCCCCTTGACAAGTTTTTCAGGTTTTTCCCCTATCTGAATTGAACATTGTCCCTCTCTGCAGTCTACCTGGTGGTCCTGTAGACCAAATATGGCCAAATGTCCGTTTTGTGCATTAAATTCCCAAAACGCCATTAAATAGTGGCAATATTGGGAGCTTCAAAAGAAAAAAGCTAATGATCGGTGTCTGACATACTGTCAAGCATCGATCGTTAACTAATCTGTGTTACACTTACCTGTTATCCACTGTCCTTCTCCTTCAGTCTTCTCTTCAGTCTTCTTTCTTCTCTACAGTCTTTTCTTCTTTTCAGTCTTCTTGCTGTAAAATAAACTAAAAGTATTAATACAATGCCGAATATAATAATACATATTATAACCCCTTGAGTGCCAGACAAGTAAATAAATAAATACATAGCTCAAATCTGTCATGTCTCCGCCGCTGTGTGCGGCCGCGGGCGGAGACAGTGATGAGTGGCACAGTACTTTCCTGCACTGGCCAATGCCCGTTCCGCACTAAGGGAACTGGTACTGAGACTGCCTTTATATATAACAAGTCTCACTTCCAATTACATCACAGCTATTGGATGGGATGTGCTTATGCACATACCATCCAATCAGATTAATGAAAAGCCAATGGCTGTGAGGGAATTGGAAGTGAGATAGCCTATATATAAAGACAGTCTCAGTACTAATTCCCTCAGTGCAGCACGGGCATCTGCCCGTTCAGGAAAGGACTGTGACAATCATCACTGTCTCCGCCGCCACTTATGTGGCCGCACACAGAGGCAGAGACATGGCAGATTTAAGCTACGTATTTATTTATGTCATTTTTAACAAGGTGGGATTAAATGGAGGCATATTCATGGCATAAAACAGGCATATTCACTGCACAATAATACGTTTTAACGTTTGAGTGCCAGAGAGGTACGCAACTCATTGCTTTGCCCCTCTAGCACTCAAGGGGTTAAACTATGTATTATATTCGGCATTGTATTAATACTTTTATTTTGTTTTACAGCAAGAGGACTGAAGAGAAGGACTGAAGATGACAGCATGCTGACGACTCCGCTGGACATCAGGATTAATGGTAAGTGTTACTTTTAATGGGATAATGTTTTTTTAACTTAGTTGGGTTAACTCTATGAATGCTGGTGGGGTAATTATACCCCACTGGCACTCATAGGGTTAATTCTACTAACTTTTGACACATTTCTCATACTTTGGATGTATTGATATGGGGATTAGGGCCCCATATCAATACATCCACTGTGGACTTAAGTTTTTTAACTCTTTTTTTCATTCAAGTGTCTGTGTCGGCTGTTTGAAGAGCCGATAAGAGACTCGAGTAAAAAAAAAAAAAAAAAAAGCTGGGTCTTAACTTTCCTGCGATAAATTGAGTCCCTTATCTTATGTTCATGGCTAATGCAGACATTAGCTTCTGGTTCCTGCTCCGTGATTCGACCCGGCCTGGCTGACGTTCCTGCTCCGTGACCTGACCCGGCTTGTCTGACGTTCCTGCTCCGTGATTCGACCCGGCCACGCTGATGTTCCTGCTCCGTGACCTGACCCGGCTTGTCTGACGTTCCTGCTCCGAGATCCGGCCCAGCTCTCCAGTTCCTGCTCATCGTGTCGCTGGGCGACATTCTGACTTCCACCTAGTCTGGGCCTGCCAGACAGTGTGTCACTGTTGCCTCCGTTACTGCTCCGGCAGTGTCCTCCTTGTTATGCCTGACCTGTGACAGTATATATACCATCCATCTCATTGTTATACTGGGCCTGTGTGGGCATATGTCTATGACCTATATTCACCTGTCTATTCTGCTGTGATAAGCTATAGCCCACTAAGGGTATTTCATTGTGTCTTTTAATAAAACTGTGTTTTATTCTAACCTACTGTGTCTGAGTGTCGAACAAACCGTTACAGTGATGTTTTGTCCATCTGAAAATTATGTATGATGTAAATCTCTGTCTCTACTATATGTCATTGTCAGTCTCAGTCAGAGCTCAGATCAAGGATCTCCTGTCTGTCTCTGTCACCTATCACAGTCAATGTTTTTTTTGGGGGGGCTGGATAACTGCTCATGTCTATCACTGCGTACAAAGAAATAACACCCACACAGCCTGCAACCACAAGCACACCCTCTTTATCTGTCTGCCTGTATCAAAAATTCAAAAGCAGCTTTCTCTTTTTCTCCTATCTTGACTGCAGCAGTAATTTTTACTGTACACTAAAGGATGAGGATAGACCTGTTAGCTTCAGAATCAGCAGCTGGCAATAAAGGATAAAGAGCATGGAACAGCAGCTGTTGCAGACATGCAGCACCACTACACCTGAGTATATGCTTGTCCTCTTGTTCTTGCAGATGTGTGTGTGTGTGTGTATACAAGTATTCAAAGTACTCTCAGTATGTTAAGTGTCTTGTATCTGTATGTTTGTCTCTAGTATATATTATGTATTTATGTATTTCTGCAAAGTCTCAAAAGAGGTCCAGCCACCTCAGGTAGGAACGTGGACAACTTATAATTTTCTTCTGTCTCCCTTCACACCCTCCTGCACCCAGAGAAAAACTGGCTATCACCAATATTCCTATAAAGCAACTGTAGCTCACTCTCTTTGCCTGTCTACTTCTAGAATAAATAATTCAGCTATTTTCTCTATCTATCCCTAGTACAGATTGACAACATGTGGGAAACTGACACCCTTTTTATACTAGTAGTATGGCAGTACATGGGGAGTTCTCCAAGTGTGGGAGGAGTATATTATTGGAACAAACAAAGAGGACGCACTCTTGGAGGGAATTGACTTGAGTAAAACCACTTCTTTATTTTGTTACAAACACAGACAGCAGACTATAGAGAAAAAAACCCTATGTCTCACATGTTTCGTAGTAAACGTACTTAGTATATTATTGTCAGTGATTTCAATACAATGAAAAAGGTAGAAAAACTGCACCTTTTGCAGGAATTCCAGAGAAAGGCAGGATGTGATGTTTAATAACAAAATGCTTCACCTCTCCCTACCTCTCTACCTACTACATGTCTCCAGGATCATATGCTCTCACACCTCATCAAGGGCTTGATACTATCCCCACCGGTAAAACAATCGGTTAAGGGAAAAATACCACAGAGCGAGAAGCCCACTTTTGTACCGCAGCTATCCTATAGCTGGAGCGGTACATGGACCAACAAGCGTTGGTGACCTAAATCCATGTTGTGGATAAACACGTGCTGAAGTTTTTTGCTCCCACAACCAGAGCCGGATTAACACTCCACAGGGCCCTAGGCAAGGTAGCAATTTGGGGCCCCCCTCCCCCCATATAGTACCCCCCATACCTGTACATGCTGTACACACTAACCAAGATATGATCCTCTAATACTCCTATAAGTAAATCTGATACCCAGAACAGTGGCTCTTCTCTTTTTTTAGTCACCCTAACACATAACTTGTATTCACTGAGTCATTTTTCATGAGTATATTGAGGGTTACAAATACTAAAATATATAGTTACCATATTCATCTCACAATTATAATGATAATGAATGAAAACTTACTTTGCAAAACCATTTCCATTATTGTGCATTTACGCCTAAACATTCACAACTTTATCACAGTCTTGCCCAGAGTTAACCCAGAGTAGAGATACACTCAGGACCAGAAAGGCACATTGACTGTCCTAATGTGAGTACCCTGAGATCTTGGAAATATTAACCCTTACAGTTTCTTACAGTACTAGATATTCTGGGTGATAAGTGCCTGCCTGCTCACATGCAGATGTGCTCAAATAAATCCTCAAGCACTAAGGTAGAGATCTCACTGCAAGAACACAAATAAGACATATAGGATTTTTTCCTTAGCCTTTTCTAGTTAACCCCCCAAAAAAAAACAAAAACAAAAAAACAACAACAATGTAAAGATTAATCCTTTGAATATCAAGAGGTGTACATCACATTTCAGAGCAATGTGTTTCATATCCCTGTGGCACTCAAACTCCACACACAACTCCTGCACCCAAAGAGACTGCTTCCCTGACCCCCTCTGATGCTTCACTTTAACATATATTGTGACATGGATACAATACCTTAGTGGGGCAGTGGGGCACTACAGATATTTATTTGAATGCCACTGTTTGAATGAATTGCAACAATACATTTGTATTTGTGTGTAGGACCATTGTCAGTATAGAACAGCAGTGCAATCCCAAAAATATTTAGTAAAAAAATAAGGAAAACAGAGCTGTCTGGGAAAGATGTTTGCAAAAAATAAATATAATTAATTTTTATTAAAGGGAACATTTTCCTGGCTCTTAATTTAACACATTGATCTACATAGGGAAGTGTTTTTCATTCAGTAGTTTGTTTGCATTGAATTGTAGATGAAGTTTACTGGCTAGAGTGATCTCTTTTTAAATCTCTCTCTAGATCATGCTGTCTTACTACAAACAACAGTATTCATTAGATATGAAAGACTTTTGATGTACACAAATAGGTTAGAAACTAAAACATCTACCACAACCATGTAAAATATGTGGCCCCTGAACCTCATTCAGGCCACTCACTGCTAAACTGCCTCATACAAGCTCTTCGGCTGCTTTCAGTTGTCCTTCCTGAGTTCCAGAGTAATCATCAACAACATAGTACTATACTATGCATGCTTAGATACTGATTATAACTATATCATATCCAGGCATTGCAGCATTTCACTTACTGGTCCAAAAAGTTGGGCGGACTTGGTTGCTCCAGTTAACTTTAAACTTCAAGATTAGCTCCTCAGACTCAACAGCAAACAACAACGCACTACAACTTTGCCTGAGTCATCATTTGTCCATGGAAACATTTCAGCACTGCCCCCTAGTGACAGCAGCCGGTGTTTCATTGCATAGATTGTATTCAGGACATCAAGATGTCTCGGTTTCATCTCACGCGCTGGCAGTGCACTAAGTGCAGTGGCATAGTGAACTTAAGGGAAACCGGGAGGGACTCGGGGAGCACTGAAAGCAACCAGAAGAATTATGTTTTCCAGGCCCCCCTCTTTTGGCCGGGCCCTAGGCAGGTGCCTTGTGCGCCTTGCCTGTGATCCAGCTCTGCCCACAACTCACGCTATTTAGCGTGAGTTGTGGGAACATCAAAGGAAAATAGCCACTCTCGTTGTTTGACACAGTGTCAAACAATGAGAGTGAGATCAAAACACAGTCACTCTCCCTCCCAGCTCCCAAACACTAACCCTACACTATCCCAAACATGACACTTAAACAATACTACCCCTAACACCCTGAACTGTAAAACTTACCCGACATCCAATGTCCATCTTTTTCATTAATCTTCTGTCTTCTTGTTTTTGTAAACAAAAAAACAAGCATACATTGGATTAAACTGCCATCTCTGCTGCCACTGGATGCACAGTAATAACCACCCCTTCTGGAAAGCTCTATATTGACACATTACAGTCTTGTTTCCATTGCAACTACTCCAAAGAAACAGCCAAGACAAAAAGTTACTAATGACTCACACACAACTAAGGACAAAGAACACTACAAAATAGTTCAAACTGACAGAAAATGACTCAGCAGTTTCTATCAATTCTGTGAAGAACTGGTGTCAGTGACTCACCTCTCCCATAGAATGCAGCATAATAAATAATTGAAATCTGCACAATAGAGGGCACAGTCCATGTAAAAGCCAACAGCTTAGACTGCAATAATTATGGAAAGCCACACATAACACAAACTAGAATACCCTAGTTTTACTTAGCAAGAAAACCCTATATTAACCCTTTGAGTGCCAGAGGTGTATGCAACGTATTCAGGGCCGGATTTACGTCTCATGCACCCCTAGGCGTAACACCCTCTGGCACCCCTAGCACGGACCCTAACCACGCCCCTTACTTAGCCCCACCCTTCACTTAACCCCACCCCCTTTGTGGACGAACCCATTTTTAGATTTATTCTTCACAGTACTGTGGCAATTTTCCAGAGGTAGATGTATTTTATTAACTTTGGAAATGTCCCTTTTCCCTCATCCCCATTCCTAGAGCATAGTATACACCCCAAAATAGACTGGCACACACACACACACCACCCAAAATAGACTGACACACACACCACCCAAAATAGACTGACACACACACACCACCCAAAGTAGATTGACACACACCACCCAAAATAGACTGACACACACACACACACACACACACACCACCCAAAATAGACTGACACACACACACACACACACACCACCCAAAATAGACTGACACACACAGAACCTGCTGAAAGGGTTGTCACAAACCACACTTACTGACTGAACGGGGCAATATTATAGCCTGTCAGTGGATGAGGAAGAATAATGGGATATACACAATAATTTAGTCCCCCAGCCTTGCCCACTGGTAGTCACAGTGACTGACCCCCCCCCTTTACCCTGACAGACCAGTACACTCTGTAGTCATACTGTAGCTACACCCATGAGTGAGTTTTAATAACCACAGATGGTCTACACTAAACAGGCATGGGAAAATTGAGGTTATACAGTTGATGCCAACACTACAACTCCCATCATCCCCCACAAGCCAGCAGCCACAGGTAGATGATGGGAGTTGTAATCTGGCAGCAACTGCAGAGCCTACCCACCCCTAACCCAGAATTAAAGAGAAAAAGGATATACTCCAGTCTTAGGCCGAGGATAAGAAAACAAGTGATTAACCCATTGAGGACCAGAAAAGTACCACCTATACATAAGTACTTTATTGCCAAAGAAGCAAATAATGAATAGGCCTTCAGCTAATGAGCAAGCTGTCCAATAAAGCTCTAGTACAATCAGTTGCAAAGTAACAGTACAAACTTTTTCTAACGTGTTTACAAATAAAACAGCTCCGTCAAACGTTTTATACATACATACATACAAACACACACGTGCCAGGAAGTTGTATGGTAATAAGCCATAGGGGAAGATCAGGCATCCCATATTTATTTTGCCTCACACATTAAGATCAAACCTAAGCCCCGTAGCGCTGTTTCTCACTTCCATCGCCAGCATGCAACTTGTAAGGGCCGACCCTGATGATAGTGCACCATATTCCTCCTGCTTTACTACCTGCTACCTCCAACTCCATGGTCTACTCTCCTCCATTCCATCTCAAACACGCTCCGCTCAGCCAGATCGAAGCGCATAAGCTGGTTCCTGCAGAGGGTCACATGGGGCGGCTAGAGACTACAAGCAAACCGGGAACAAATGGAATTTTATACATTTGCAACAAAGCGAGCGCTACTATTATTTACATCCTGCCTGGGGCCATCACATTATAAAGTGGGTGGGCTGGTGGGTGTGACAGGGCCATTGCCAGGCGCCCCTGAAAATTGGGCGCCCTAGGCAAGTGCCTCGTCTGCCTATTGACAAATCCGGCCCTGAACGTATTGCTTTGCTTTGCAATGCGTTGCTTACCCATCTGGCACTCAAAGGGTTAAAAAAAGTATACTGTTCCTTCACACTTTTAGTAAAAGACAGGCAGTCTTACTGCTGGAGGATTTTTAACTTAAATGTTATTACAACTCACAAAGTGGGTGTGACAAGCCACTCAAGTTGCCTACTCTGCCTAATTGTGCAAAGTATGTGAGAGGCTCTGAGGAAGGACAGAGCAAATATTACCCATTTTGTGGCTAATCAAAAGCATCATGTTTTAGCTCTCTAGTGCCATTACAGAGAAGACATTTCCATGTACATATTAGACTAATCCCACCCAAAAAGGCAGTTCAGGTACAAAATGACTGACAAGTCTACACTGCACGGGAAATACCAGCTAACCCCAGATGTACATTTCAGCCCTTGTTCTAATTCCCTATGAATACCAGCGGCACCTCACTGACTAGGCACAAAGAAAGCCAAATCTTACTTCTGCAGTTAACTGTTATTTAGCGTGCAGAGGGACAGTGTCTACCTGTCATTTTGGAATTGGGCTGCCCTTTTGGATGGAATTGGTGTAATAAGTAAGTGGAAATTTCTCCTCTGTAATGCCACTGAGCTGAAATGCAATGCTTTTGAGTGGTGACTCGCCGCAGAACAGGCAACATTGCTTTTGTCCTTCCTCGGTGACTCTTACATTCTTAGGCACAATTAGGCAGAGTAGGCAAATTGAGTGGCATGTCATCCCTGCTGGCCACACCCACTTTCTGAGTTGTGGGAGATTCCAGAGTATTCCCAGTGCCCCCAGACACCTGCTTATGCTGACCAGTTTAATTAACAGTTTAAATAGCCCTTTTCTGGCTTTTATGCTAAAGAGGTCTACAACACATTCTCAATGAATGGAGACCTCTTTGGCAGCCAAGAGGTTTGTACTTTTTTATGCATGTATAATATAGGTTTAGGGTATTTATTTTACCAGACAAATTATGGGTAGGGACAGAGGCATAACTACAGGGAATGCAATATCGCTTGGACCCAGCATCTAAGTGGGCTCCATCTGTCCCAATATACAGTAGGTTCTGGTTATACATCTGTGAATATATTTGTGTTAGGGGACCCAAAAAAACATTTGCACAAGAGCCCTTCAGTTATCACTGAGTGGAGATGAGGGCGGTGTCACGTGAGGAGTGGTATGCAGGGCCGGATTTACATCTCAGGAGCCTGTAGGCACAGAAATCTGAAGCGCCCCCCCCATTGGCCATCTCCACTGGACACCTCCACAATGCTCCTAATCTCCACATTGCCCCCATCATCTCCATATTGCCCTCACATTGCCCCATCAGCTCCAACTTGCCCCCCATCAACTCCAGCTTGCCCCCATCAGCTCCACGTTACCCTCACATTGCCCCCCTTCACCTCCAACTTGCCCCCCATCAGCTCCACATTGCCCCCACCATCTCCAGATTGCCCCCATCAGCTGCACATTGCCCCCACCATCTCCAAATTGCCCCCCATCAGCTGCACATTGCCCCCACCATCTCCAAGTTGCCCTCACATTGCCCCCCCCCCCCCACTGTCCGTTTCCTACCTCCCTGGCAGGAGATCTGTCATCTGTGCCTCCTTTGGCACAGTCCTGTAGCTGCTGGAGCTCTCGCGCAGTCTCCTATTCAGGAATGCAGAGCGCTGGGAGATGATGTCATCTCCCAGCGCTCTGCATTCCTAAAGAGCTGACGAGTGAGCTCAGCAGTTGCAGGACTGTGCCAAAGGAGGCACAGACCTGTCCTGGCAGGGAGGTAGGAAACAGACAACGGGGGGGGGGGCACACTGTAAGGACGACATGGAGTGGGAGCCAGGTGGGGGGATTATTCTTCTGCCACTGAGCAGCCAGCGAGGTGGCTAATTTAAAAAAATAAAAATCCCAATGGCAGGCGCCCCTCGGTGGCGTGTGCCTGTAGGCAGGTGCCTACTCTGCCTTATGGCAAATCCGGCCCTGGTGGTATGTGACAATGGGTGGGGCTACTTGCCTTGAGGTGCTGGATATGTAAAACTGGCCCTGCTCTTCTGTCTAGGCCTCTATATAGGCCTCTATGCACATGAGCCTCTATCCACGGTCGAAAACACTGACATAGAGGAAGAGTAACGTAGATTATTTATTTTTTATGATTTTTTTAAGATTACCAATCTGACCTTCTAGAAGTCAATATTGGGGAAGACATAAAATAAATTAGAGCACTGTAGTAAATTCCCTTCTTGTAAGTGCAGTATATTGATCAATAATCCTTTGGGATGTACAACATCCCATTCAATATAAGTACACGAGGAGGGTTTAAATACCAGGAAACAATTAGATGGCGAATGTATAAATATGACAATATGACCAGTAAACATCTGTTTATGCTTATTAAGCAAACAAAGCAATAAAAAAACAAAATGGCTGTTGCAAAGAAGGAATATATACTCTACAGTAAATCTATAATTAATGTAGTTTTAGATAGATATATCTCCACATCCTCAGATGCAGTGACCTCACCCTACAATCAATCATCAAAATGTAATGGTCATCTTAACCCCTTAAGGACCAGCGGTCCAGGGAAGTTACCTTCCCTTATGGACCGCTTTGATCCTTGCCGACACGCTGGTACACGTGACCTGTTATGCGTACCGGCGTGCCGCTTTGAGGCCTAAGAGAGATCGCTCCGGTCTTGGAGCGATCAATTTTAGGCCCCGTTTTTACTTACAGCACTCCCGGTAGAGCTCTGTAAATAAAAAGTATGTGACGTGCTATGAAAGTCACTGGTCTTTAAGGCTATAAGGACCGTGACGGTCATAGTACGTCATGTAGTCCTTAAGCTGCTCCTAAAAGGTGTTTTATTCAAAATAATTATAGCTCAAACTTGAAATTTTTACAGTTGTGCTGGGCCCTGGCATCCAAGACGGCCCATCCACCCCAGGGCCCAATAGGTACTAGTTATACCCTGGGAAGAATATTTCTGTGTTAGGGAGGCCCAAAAAAATATCTGAACCGGGGCCCTCCTACTACCAGCTATAACAAGACGTGGGAACTTTTGCATCTTGTGCCCCTGGAGAGGGCTCATTTGGTGCATTTCAGGGATGTAAATGAGATGATATACATCACAAAAGGGGTGGCGCTTAAACACGGGTGGGTGGGGCTTAGTCATTATGACATACAGTGGATGGGAAGTGGGCGGAACAGGGTGGAAATGAGGAGAAGTGGGTGGGAAGTTGAGAGAACAGGGTGGGAAGGAGGAGAAGAACCTCATCACCACCAGAGAATCAGCCTCTGCCCCTGGAGACCCGGTAATCAACTGCAAAAGTCAGAGTCTCCACGGCAGGTCTGGAAAGTTCCCAGGTATGGCTATGACACTGCTGGGAAGATGTGAAAACCTAATTCAATTCCCAGTCTCAACAACTATTTGTGACCCATATCTCCCTGTGTCTGAGGCACCAAAATCTTTGGTTGTAAACCCCACAGGGCAGGGACTCACAGAGCCTGAAGAATTCTCTCTACAGAGCTGCATATGAAACTAATAGCACTATATAAACATAAACATATAATTTACCTACAAACCAACAAAAGATCAGCGCTACACAATCCTGAATGAATAAAGGACACAGTGAATTAATATACAAAACAGTTTAATATGTAGTGTATGTTTTTTGAATATATAAAAATTAACTAAGTGACAAGTATATCTCTTTAAACAATATAGCACTTTAAAACCTAAATGACAATATGTCAAAAATTACATATAAAAGAAAAGATAATCATCACTGAATACCCTAGGTGATAAGCCAATATACACTCCAGTAGTACCTCCCAGTGGTGGGCGTACAGCTGAGGAGACCCTGTCAGACCTGCGCCAAAATCGGAAAATATACCCCGTATAATAAGATGGGTCATTTCCTACTGTGCGCAGCCCCGACCAATTGTACCTCCCCGCAACGTCCCTCCCCAAGGGGGATTCTCTGTAGTTGACAGGAAAAATCTTTCCGGGTATACAGACAGTAATGAGCAATAATAAACTCAAAACATAAATAATTCAAAACTAGACACAAAACATATATATATATATATATATATATATATATATATATATATAAAAGCTAAAAATATGATATATTCTACTTCCAAGAAAAAAGCAAAACAGACTTTTCAAGCCTGATATCCTCCAAGATGGAAAGTCTCAATATCGCTCACAGTACTTTATGAGGTCATATGTATATCAAACACCAACATCAATGCTGTTCACAGTCTTTAAAGGGAAGGTATGGTGTATCTTCTTCCTGATTACCTTTGCTCTTCTTTAGTGATATATTAATGCATACAGTTGTAGCAGTTATAATGCTTAAAGGGATAGTAATACTTAAGTATTACTAATCCCTATAGTAAAGTCCTATTTAAAATAAGTGTATTGCACCCAGTGTCATCTATCAAACCTTTATGGTTTGAGAGATGATTGCTCCTAAAGTTGCCCTCTCCCTCCCCCTTCCCTGAAGTCAGCGTTGTAGCTGACTGAAGGGAAATCCGGTCATAGATCATCAGGCGGCTCTGCAGCAGAGCCGCAATCGCGTTAATAAAAAAAAAATCTTTCACTTAAACAGTCTTCTACATGTGCTTGCAAGCCAAGCACACGTAGAAGACCATTTCAGTGAAAGTTTTCTTTTTTATCAATGCGATCGCAGTTCTACTACAAAGCCGCCTGAAAGTCGTACGACTGGCTTCCCTGCAGTCAGCTAGAACGCTGACTATGGAGAAGGGGGAGGAAGAGGGCAACTTTAGGAGCGATTATCTCTCAAACCATAAAGGTCTGAGAGATGACACAGGGGGCAATATGTTTATTTTTAATAGGACTTTATTATAAGGGATTAGTAATACTTAAGTATTACTATCCCTTTAAACCGAATTCAGGCTTCAATAACATTGTAATTTAAAATGTTATTATAATTATACTGCCGACCCTCATCCCTTTAACCCTTCGAATTCCAGAGGGTTAAGCAACGCATTGCAAAGCAATGCGTTGCGTACCCCTCTGGCACACAAAGGGTTAAGAGCATACCGATCCTAAGAGCCCAGAGAATGCCGATGAAAGGAGGACATATCATCGATCCCAGAGCAGCTGTAGTCTGAACGCCATAACCGGGACGACCACCAGCAGGAACAGACACCGGGACGGCACACAGGGAACTTAAAGATATACTCCTACAAGCGTCTGTTCTTTGGATATCAAGTAAGGGGTCATCTGTTACCATTATTGGCACTTGAAGTTACTCTCTGTATTGGTATATTTACTATTATCAGCCTATTTAACTCTGCTGTGAACATCGGATGATCTGATACTCAAAGACTGTGATTATTTAATTAATTCACACTTTGTTTTTACCGTTCTTTTCATGCTTCATTTTACAAATTATATTGTTTCTTTAGTTACTCACTGAAGTTCAGCCTTAATGTTATCCAACTGATACATTATTTTTATGTTTATTTTTTTCCCTATTTACTTTAGATTTATTTTTTGAATATTTGTTTTATATATTTTTATTTTATCTTAAAGGGATAGTAATGTTTCGTAACAAAAGCAGCTCTAATTAATCATCATAGTATTTGGACTTTGGAGAGTGTTATTTCAATTCTGTCAGAGTTGTTGTACAAGAGTAATTCAATGACAAAGTATCCCCCTCCCGCCCCTTTTACTGATATAACACTGCTCAGCCAGAGCAGAAGGGAGGTGCCCAGGTAGACTGCAGAAAGGGACAATCTTCAATTAAGATAAGGGAAAAACCTGAAAAACTTGTTAAGGGGGGCAGGGCTTTCATTGTTCTCATAGGAAGAATACTGTCCCCTGCTGTTATCTGTCTGGTCTATGGACTGGATTCCACATCTGAGAAGTGATGGCTTACACTAGGTAAAAGGGGCGGGAGGGGAAAACTTTGCTTGTGAATATCTCATAAACCATAAAGAATTGAAAGATAAGACTTATATTGTTCTTCGTGTTTTTTTTAATGCCTACAAAATAAAATAAAGATAAAACAAAATATTACTATCCCTTTAACTACATTTTCATTTTTTATATATATTTTTTTCTGGCTTGTTTGCAACTCTAACACTACACTTAGAGGGCACTACTTTGTTTGCGCTCCCTCTCCCTTTCTTCTGTTTGCCACATGGATCTGAGGCACCACGGGATCAGATGCATCAAAGGACCCAAAGGATATTCCAACTGAGGCATAAAGCCATTGACCATTGTTTCAAATGACTATTTATTGACATTTTCTTCTTTTTTTCTTTTTGATTTTCACTTTTAAACACTTACCGTAGTCATTTGTTGCATTTACACATTTGAGTTGAGCTCATACGTATACATCAAATTTTTTTCATTTGATTACTTTTAGTTTCCAATTATTCTCAATTTCCCATTTCATTTATTTTATTTTCATTATCCCTATTTCAAATTATTTTGTTTCCATTCAATTTTCTTTACCCTTAATACATATTTTTCCTATTTATTCACTTCTTTGGTACTTCTCCAGAGTTACATTTATTATTTACCACTCTATTTCCTCCATTTTCTCAGGAGTCATTACTATTAGTAGTTTACTAGGCGCCGGCACTTTCTTTTTGTATGTCTGCGTGCAAGCCTGGCCACCTATCTCTGTAGAATAAGGATTTACTTCACAACCGGGTACTTGTGTGAGATAATAGCACTATTAAGAAGCTAGTTACTATATGCCTAATTATTGGTGGGCGACTTTATATAGGTGGTAATTCTGCTTTAAAATGGCATTGCTGATGAACCACATTTAACCCTTTAAGTGCAGTTCTCCAGGAAGATTGTAAATAACATTGTATCACATCACACACAGCATTCAGCTGCAGTGAGACTATAACAATGTATTACATCACACTGAACATTCAGTGCTGCAGGGAGAATATAACATTGTATCACATCACACACAGCATTCAGCTGCAGTGAGACTAAAACATTCCATTACATCACATAGATCATTCAGTGCTATAGGGAGAGTGTAACATTGTATTACATAACACTGAACATTCAGTGCTACAGGGAAAATATAGAAAATAATACATCACACACAGCATTCAGTGCTGCAAGGAAAATATAACAAATAATACATCACACACAGCATTCAGTGCTGCAGGGAAACCATAACATTGTATTAGATCACACATAGCATACAAGGAGACTGTAAAATTGTATTACATCACACAGAGCATTCAGTGTTGCAGGGAGACTGTTTCAGTGTATCACATCACACAGCATTCAGTGCTGCAGGGAGACTATAACATTGCATTACATCACACAGAGCATTAGGTACTGAGGGGAGATTGTAACAATGTATTACATCACACAGAGCATTCAGTTCTGCGTGAAGACATTGTATTACAACACCTAGAGCATTCAGTGCTGCAGGGAGACCATAAAATTGTATCACATCACACAGCTCAGTCAGTGCTGCAGAGAGACCGTATAACATCACACAGTGCTCAGTGCTGCAGGGAAAATATAACACATAATACATCACACATAGCTTTCAGTGTTGTAGGGAGACTGTAACATTGTATTACATCACACATAGCATTCAGTGCTGCAGAGAGGCCATAACGTATTACATCACACAGAGCATTCAGTGTTGTAGGGAGACTGTAACATTGTATTACATCACACAGAGCATTCAGTGTTGCAGGGAGACTGTTTCAGTGTATCACATCACAGCATTCAGTGCTGCAGAGAGACCGTATTACATCACACAGAATATTCAGTGCTGCAGGGAAAATATAACACATAATGCATCACACAGAGCATTCAGTGTTGTAGGGAGACTGTAACATTGTATTACATCACACAGAGCATTCAGTGCTCCATGGAGACCATAACATTGTATTACATCACACAGAGCATTTGGGGCATTGCATACCCCTCTGGCATTCAAAGGGTTAATTCCCTGTAAAACAAACTAAACTTGTTTTATGGTAACAGGTCCACTTTTCGTTTACTTTTCCTTTAAGGGCTTGATTACCTGTCTAAATTTGCCTTATGTTTATTGTTCACGTTTTTTCCCAGAATCCTTTGCATCAGTGTAAGATCAACAGTGTCAGATGGCTTATGACTCTGTGGCCTGAACTAGCTCCAGGCGCTCAAATGTCATACATGCTTCAAACACCATGTGGTATTATCAAATTATCAGAATTCCCTGAAGATTATTTCCTTGAGCTATCACAACATCCCTCACAAGCTCCTGTTTTTTGGGAAATTTGCTTCCAGGCAGGGTAGGAATGCATTACATCGAAAAAAGACACCGCCTTATACATTCTTTCTAACACGTCCTAAGATATTCTATAATACATTGTGCCATATGCACAGAAGTGGAGAAATTCTAGGGTAAACCAGTTGTATAGGGGACAAATAAAAATTCCCACTGATTTAAATAGGGATTTTAACCCCTTAAGGACCGGCGCGCGCACGCACGGCCGGCACTTGCGGACCAGGGGGCATATTTTTTTATTGGCGCTTCCGGTTCAAGACTTTTGGAGCGGCGTGCAGCCGCGACGGGAGCCCTGAACTCCATGCCGTGCCAGGACCGTCATTGGTCCTTAAGTGCCAGACCGCCGTGACGGTCCTGGCACGGCAATGGTCCTTAAGGGGTTAAAGGACAACCTATTCTGGCTCCAAAATCCTACAGTCCCTATGAAATATGCCCTTGAGCCTTTGTTCAGAGGATAACTGGGAGAATGTATCATGCTGATTCTTCACAAAATCAGGTGGTGAAATACTTCTGACCCAGCGCTGCCTAATATCAATGTTTGTAACTCTTTGAGTACCAGAGGGGTAGGTAGAGCATTGCTGAGCAATGGGCTCTAGAGAGTAGACTAGGGTACCAAAATGGATGATCTGCTTCTGCATAAAATCCTTCCTTTAAAGTGAAAGTAATGTGTCTCAAAAAAAGAAGCTCTGCTTAATCTTCATAGTATTTGGGCCATGGAGAGTGTTATTTCAATACTGTCAGAGTTGTAGTTCAAGAGTAATTGAATGATAAAGTATCCTCCTCCCGCCCCTTTTACCTAGTGTAAGCCGCATCCCCTCAGATGTGGAATCTGGCCTCTTGACTGGACAGGTCACAGCAAGGGACAATCTTCTTACTGTGAGCATAAAGAAAATCCTGAAGATTGTCCCTGTCTGCGATCCATCCGGACAGTCTTGTTGCTCTGAGGTGAGAAGTGTTACAACAGTAAAAGGGGCGGGAGGGGGATATTTTATCATTCAGTTACTCTTGAACTACAACTCTAACAGTATTGAAATAACATTATCCATGGCTCAAATGCTATGAAGATAATTTGGAGCTGCTTTTTTAGTGAAATATTACCCTTTAAGGCACATCCAAAAAGTGGAGATTCCTCTCCGTGTCAGATTTCAAATCAGGACAGAAGGAAGGCACAACAATCTCCTGATTGATGTTAAACTCAGAAACTACCTTGGGAAGAAATTCCAGATTAGTTCAAAGAACTGTCTTGTCCTTCTGAAAAACCAGGAAAGGACAGCTTGCAAGACAAAACCTGCAACTCAGAGACTTTGCGTACTGAGACCACTGCCAGAAAAAAGACCAACTGACACATAGGGATGGTACCAAGAGGTTCAAAGGGAGGCCTCTGCAGAACACGCAAAACCAAATTAAGGTTCCATGAGGACTGGGAGTCTTGAAAGCAGAGAAAGAATGAGTGACCCCCTTGACATCTGGAATAGCGGCAGTATGTTTCTGAAAAAATACAGAAAGAGTTGAAATTCGAGTCTTCAAGGTACTCAAGCTGAGTCCTTTGTTCACACCATCCTGGAGAAAAGATAGCACCACCGGAAGGTCATAATCAAGTGAAGACAGGTCCCTGTCCACACACAAAGAATGAAAAAATAGACCAAATCCTAAGGTAATCCTTAGAGAAAACAGGCATCCTAGCCTGAATCATAGTAGAAATTACCTCAGCAGAGAATCCCTTCATCCTCAGGATGTGGGCTTCAACAGCCATGCTGACAGCATGGCTGTTGAAGCCTACATCCAGCTTTCCCACATCCTCTTTCCAAAGGAGGAGGAGGTCCAGCCTGGGAGGAAGCAGGAGTGGATCCTCTGGGTCCAATAAGGAGCGACCAGAATCATGGTTACGCCGTCCATCCAGATCTTCCTGAGCACCTGGGAATGAGAGGAATCTGAAGAATTCCAGATTGAGTTCCCGCTCTCCAGGATCTACATCTTGGCGACTTAGAGAGTCTGCTAGTACATTTTCTACCCCTGGAATGTGAACTGTGGGGATTTCCCAATCTAGAATGTACCTCACTTCGTACCAGGTGGTGACACTTCAAATACCCAATGATGGTTGATGTAAGCCACGGCCGTGGCATTGTCGACTGGACTCATAATGGATGACCCTTCAACTGAGAGGTCTAATACACAAAAGCAAGACAAATCACTTTGAGCTCCAGGACATTGATGGGTTGAAGAGGCACCTCTGCAGTCCACCTGCCCTGGATTCCTAGATGATCCAGAAAGGCACCCCAGCCATTAAGGCTGGCATCCATCATGACCAGAGTCCATTTTGGGATCACAAAGGACTTCCCCTGTTCCAGGTTGCTCCATTGCAACATCACTGCAGGTCCCATCTGGCTTTCAGAGACAGGGAGATCTGCTGATCCAGAAGAGCAGAATTCCCATACCAATTCTGCATGACATGTTTCTGAAGCTCCCTGGTCTGCACCTGAGAGTAAGGCACCGCCTCTAGAGTTGACACTAGCTGGCCCAGAACTCTCATGTACTCTCTGACCATTGCCGAGGGTACTGGGGCCTGAGATACGTCCTGCATAAACTGTAGGACCTTCGCTAGGTGGGTGTCGAACCTCATGCCTAGTAACACCAGCTCCTGGGATGGTACTGGAGATTACTTCAGCATGTTTAGGTCCATGGTTGACCAGGTGTCGAGCATATTCTTGGACATGCTGGGCCAAAACTTCCTCTGAAGGAGCATTGATCAAAAGGTCGTCAAGATAAGGAGTCATGGAAATGCCCCAGCTGTGAATGAAAACTGTTAAGGCACCCATGAATTTGGTGAACACCCAAGGAGAGAAGGCCAGACCAGTCAAAATGGAAAAGTGATGAACTGGTAATGCTCCAAGCCTAAGGCAAAATTCAGATAGAGTGGCCCCTCTGGATGGACTGCAACATGAAGGTATGCATCCTGAAGATCCAAAGAGGCCAGATAATCTCCTGGGCACTTCTCTGCAATGACAGAATCCAAGGATTCCATCTTGAAGCATGCAGTCTCCACATACTTGTTGAGACATTTGATGTCCAAAATGGACGGCAGCCGCCATGCTTCCTTGGGACCACATTGGTTGGAATAGAAACCTGAACCTTACCCCTGGGGAGGTACTGGAACCAGGGCCCTCTTTTCCAGCAGTGAATTTACTGCCTATCACAGTACCTGTGATTCCACTTGCCTGTGATTCTGTCCGGTGGTTCATGGTCTATGCTGCGAGCAGGACCTGGCCACCTTCATGCTTGTCTCTATTCTGCGGGAGCGCATCTGTGACATCGCACTCGCTATTTTGTAGCAGTAGGCACAATTGGCCTATGGAGTCCCGCCCTCCGGTGGCGGCCTTATAGTCTGCCCACGAACTGGGCTTAGTTGCTGGCTTCCGTGTATTCTCTGGCTCGATCCCTGGCTTTGTCTGATTATCTGCTTCGGTTTTGACCAGTGACTTTGGCTGACTACCTGATCTGTGTATGACCTTGGCTTGTCTGACTACCCGCTTCGATCTGACCTTGGCAGTGGCTGACTACCCGATTTGGCTCTTGACTGTGGCTTGTCTGAATTACGCTCCATGCCTACTCCCACTCCTGTCTGGCTACCACTTGCTTCAGTCGGCCTCAGAGGGTTCGCTCCATCGACCCGTTGCAGCAGTTACCTCACTGGTAGTGTTGCAGGTTGCCTTTTGCTCTGTTGCCTCCTCACTCTGCTTTTCCAGCAATTATCTTACCGGTATTGTTGGGTGTTACTCTCCTCTCTGTGGCCTCCACTCTGTGCATACTCTGTACTATCCGGCTCTGTTATTCTTGCTAGGCTTATCTTTACACTCTGCCTACGTGACATTTATCTCCCTGGTATTGTTGCAAGCCGCCCGAGGCTACAAGTTGGAGATTGTCCCTCTTCAGGGATCTACCGGTTATGGTCTCTCAGACTGGACTCGTGGTGTTCCAGGTTTCCGCTTGCTCTGCTGGTTAGAACCACATCTGGTTCTATATTCAAGTTCTCTTAGCTCTACAGCGGACTGGGTACAGCTCAGTGTCAGTTCCTGGATAGTGAACTAGGCACTGTCCTCATGCCTGTTCTTATCTTGATTGTGGAAGTCCTTGCTTTTGCTTACATATTTTAATAAACTGATTAAATTCATCTGTATATGAGTTGTGTGCTTTATTTACTGTAGGGGTCAGTGTTCCCTGAAGACTGTTCTTATAAGCAAGAAGAGGGTAGTTCTTTATGGACTGATATCGACTGTTATGCAAGTTTTGCAATCAGTATCCTCAAACATGTCCCCTTATTGCTAATAACAAAATGGCGACAGGCGGCTAGTCCACCTAAAGCCAATTAAGGTGAGCTGCCCCCCTCTTTTGTTCCCCCTCACTACAATGGACTGCATTGGGGATCTTGGAGTAAAATGGGGGTAAAGTACGCATGGCTTATAGCTGTAGGACTGTTATTTATCTGTGAATTTTTTTCTCCTTTCAGCTTACATTTATACTTATGGCCAGGTGCCTAACTACAAGGGGGTGTAGAGGATGCAGCATTGCCAGGGACCAGCATCCAAGGGGGCCGCATCTGGCCAGGACCCAGCAGGTTCCAGTTATGCTTCTGTGGAAATATTTTTTTGTTAGGGGGACATAAAATGTTTGCACGGGGTCCCTCAAATGGCTAGTTACACCACTGCTTGTAGGTACTGTTTAAAACTGTAAGATACTGTACAGAAAATGAACCCATAATTAAAGTAACAAGGCCATATGCAAAAAGAAAGTTGAAGCAATTCTGGGTCAAATCGACTGCACCAAAGGGATGGATCAAATATAAATTTAATTTGATTTCAATTTACTTTAATCCATTGAATACTAGAGAGGTATCCAACACATTGCAAAGTAAGAAGATGATCTGGGAATCTGGGGGTGTCCAAATGACATGATTTGGGTCATAATGTGGGTGGGAATAGGATGGGATTTGATAGAAATTGGCAGAAAGCAGGTGGAATGGGTGGAGAGTGGGCAGAATGGGTTGGGAAGACTGAGCTGGCAAATCAGCCTCTGTCACTGGAGACCCAATAATTAACACTTTGAGTGCCAGAGCGGTATGCAAAGCATTGCAAAGACCTGGAAAAGACAAGAATGTTTGCTCCCTCTGAGCTTATGTCAGATTAGATTTAATGCCTCAGAAAACAAGGAGGAATTTTACATATGCTAGCATGAAGTATAGGGTGAACAACGGTATATAACTTCAGTACATTTTTAAGTGTTAGTGTCCCTTTAAATCTAAAAAAAACAGAGAGTGTCCAGGGTAGAACCATAGAATTCCCATGTGTGTATGTGGCGCACTCAGCTATACTGAACATTATATGGTTTTACCTGTTTACTGTAGGGACAAATTAACCCTTTAACAACCGCTTGATCCTGGGTGGCTGTTAAATCACAGACCTTTTTTTGAGAGATGAATTCTGGGATGGCAAAAGCAGCGTGGAGCAGCGCTGCCATCCCAGAATTCCATGACGAGCCAGGACTGTCACCGGTCCTTAAAGGGGAACATTCACATCCCCAAAAATTTTCGCTATTGGTTTTAAAATATAAAGCAATATCAGTGATGACTTTATTAATTTTCTCCTCTACCTAATAGTGGCGATATTAATCTTTGAAATATGCCACTTCTGGGTCTGCGGCACCGTGTATGTGCGGCATGGAGCTGAAGGACTTCCCACCTCCCTCCCAGCAGCCCCTGGGGCGCGCGTTCGCGCTTCTCTTCGGAGCTGCATTTTTCTGGGCTAACGTGACACCGAGCTCCGTTTACCATGCTACTGAGGTTGTATATAGTTGTATTACAGGTTGCAACCTCAGTAGCATGGTAAATGGAGCTCGCTGTCACGTTAGCCCAGAAAAATGAAGCTCTGAAGAGAAGCGCGAACGCGTGCCCCAGGGGCTGCTGGGAGGGAGATGGGAAGTCCTGTCTCTCATACACGGTTCCCCAGAATGCGGAAGTGCCACATTTCAATGATTAATATCTCCACTCTTAGGCAGTGGAGAAAATAAATAAAGCCAGCGCTGATATTGCTTTATATTTTAAAAGCAGTAGTGAAAATCTTTGGGGATGTGAATGTTCCCCTTTAAGTGCTGGGACTGGGGTGATTATGCTGGCATGTCAAGGGGCCTTAAGAGGTTAAATGTTCTCTTTTAGATAAACCCTCAGTTTTATAGTGGAACTGTCTCTTTATAACAAACATGAGTCTGTAAAAAAGCATTCAGAATCACCTATGTGTATGTCAGCCATTTTTGTTTCACACAATAGCTAATGAGATATTTAGCTTCATTTATTTGTCGGTTTATACAATGAACCAGTACTTTGTGGTAGGAAGTGGCAGATGGTAATGTAGAGAAGCATGGATTTTGATGGGCGTATCTGACATTTGCATTAACTGACAAATAAAGGTATTATCTCATAATTTATTTTTTAATAAAAAATGAATAACATAAATAGAGTTGCTTCTTAAATGTCTTTAAATCTCCTATTTATTACATAAATGACAGCTCCACTTCAATGTTCTACTGTCTACATCCAAACTGATCTTGCAGCTTCCTCTGGATAGAAATAAACTGGGTGTCCTCTACAGCAAATGGCCCCAAACAGTTACAGTCCAAACTCATTGTAAGCACTGTTTTAACTCTTTGTAAAATTTAAAGTTCTCTGACACATTGCTTCACCATGCTCTAAAAACCTTACTGGCATCCAGTGGGTTAAAAGGAAACTATGTCTGCAGGAATAAGTGGCCCTTTAAAACTTTGGATGCTACAGGCATCTCTACAGTCTCTAGTAACCAAGGGTGTTATCCTTAACTATAAAGGAGTACGTGGTCATGTGACCAACAATTCTCCAGACATACCACACACACACCCTGAGGCGGCCAGAAGGAGGAGATAAGCACATCTCCTCCATTCATGTCCAACATGCACACTCCTGTGAAAATCTCTGCAGCGAGTCGCACAGGTTTCAAATAAACTCTCTGCAAATACTTTACACCGGAGCGTCATTTTCACAGGCCCCATGCTCACTCCTGTGAAAATGTCTGCAAGACCTCTGCGACTCAAACGATTCAAATATAAGACCTCCATCCTGCCTCCTTCAAGCCATCCGTGCCTCATAGCGCTGCCTACCCCTCTGGCACTCAAAGGGTTAATCCATGTTTCTGTGTGTGAGTGTGTGTGTGTACACATGTCTGTATATGTCTGTGTGTCTCTGCATATATACATGTATGTGTGTGCGTGTGTTTGTGCACGGCTATGGATAATAATATTCTACGTGTGTGTGTATGCATGTATCTGTGGGTATGTGTGTGTCTCTATATATGTATGTGTGTCTGTGTACGTATGATAAAATGTGTGTGTATGTATATTAATATGTATGTGTGTGTCTCTGTGTCTATGTGTGAACTCTGTAGTACAAGTAACAGACCCTTCACAAAACACTTCTATTAAAAATCCCATCTAACATAACTGAATACAAGGATAACCCCAAAAACAAAAACACAGACGGGCAATGTGGTCCCACGCTGCTAGTCCTTAATAAAAACATAGTTCCCCATGCAAAAGGCATAGGGTATTAGGGAAAGACCACACCATACCTTTTCTGGGTGGAACAGGCCTTCTTTAATTAAAAATCAACCTATTTATAATAATTTACATATTATTAAAAACCAATAACAACATCCAAACTCATAATCATCATCCTCATACTCCCCTTTTTGCTTACTTTACAAACCCCTTACATGGCCAAAATAACCGGGCTCATACCAAAACCCCCACAATTCCCAACATTCCCACAAACCTGAATTAAACCAATTACCCCAGCTGTGCCGGACCCATCCAGAGCCAATGGGTAACTTCACCACCTGAGACATAAGCCCTGGGCTTCCTTCAACAGGATTTTTCTCCCTAAGGAACCATTCTGAATAATTGTCTATTAGCACTCCAGCATACCCGAATACCAGGCAAGGACACTTCCCTGCCACACATGACTCCCACAAGCTCAGTAAGGGGGACAGGGATGTGCACTCCCCCTGCTCTTCCCGATTCCACTCCCTGCTGGAAAATCTCCCCTTCATCTCTACCTCCCACCAAAACCTAATTTTCCCAAACCTCCCCTTCTGCATGTTCCCCCTCCCCAATATGCTATGGGCAATTTCTTAATACTGAGACACACAAACCCTCACAGACAGACACACAGGCAGACACAAACGCAAACATAGAAACAAACACACAGATAGACACAAATGCAAACACACAAAAACAAACACAGACACACAAACACACACAAAGAGCCATGAAAATGGGTTGACAGCTTTGAAAGGGGGTTTAATCATGAGAAAGGAGACACACAGACATGCACAGAAACACTCTCAGCCTTACACAGACACAGACAGATCCACAGACATACACACAGACATGCACAGAAACGCTCTCACCGTTATACAGACAGATGCACAGACATGCACAGAAACGCTCTCACCGTTATACAGACACGTGCACAGACATACACACAGACATGCACAGAAATGCTCTCAGCATTATACAGACACATGCACAGACATACACACAGACATGTACAGAAACGCTCTCACCGTTATACAGACACATGCACAGACATACACACAGACATGTACAGAAACGCTCTCACCGTTATACAGACACATGCACAGACATACACACAGACATGCACAGAAACGCTCTCAGCGTTATACAGACACATGCACAGACATACACACAGACATGCACAGAAACGCTCTCAGCCTTACACAGACACAGACAGATACACAGACATACTTTCAGACTCACCCACGCACGTGCACAGACATACACACAGACAAAGACAAGAAAAATAAAACAATTGCACCTAAGTGGTCAAAAGTATGAAAAATGTAGACAAATTGGCTCTGTGTCTATGTTATGAATGGGAGTAATTGTTTCACTAGAAATATCAGTTCGACCATAAACCAGGCATTCATGTTCCTTTATTTACAGGAACCATTAGTTGTATTTTTGAGTAAATTACTATCTAATTCCATACAAACTTAGATTAACTAAGGATCTGAAGAGAACCAAAAATCCCTAATAATGGTTAATACACATTACAGGGTGCTGGATAAGTTGAGGGAAAATTATGTTGTTGGCAGGAACTTGATTATTAATAAAACATTGCTTCTCATTATGAATATTTCCCAACGGGGATCAGTGAACAGTGTTATAGCCAAAACTTATATCACTACGGAGAGGCGTGTAGAGAAACAAAATGCGTCAGTAATGATAAATACACGTTACTGGGTTTGAAATGAATCAAACTGTGTGCTGTTGAATACTACCCAGATGGATATAAGATCAAGTTCATCAGGATAAATATATCCCTTCAAATATTCTAGCGTATATTGAGTATACATGTTCCTTTATTTACAGGAATTATCCCTCATTAAATATAGTTTCCTAAGTTATACCAAATTTATATGCCTATAGCTTCAGGGAATCCCCCCCCCCCCAAACAGGAACCCAGTAAAAGTAATTCTATGTAGTTTCTTACTATCACAGGAACCAGTGGTGATTTAAAATGCACTTATCCATTTGCAAAGCAACTGAGGGAAAGACCATATAGTATTTAAAGGGATAGTAATACTTCGTTTTATCTTTATTTTATTTTGTAGGCATTAAAAAAACATGAAGAATGATATAAGTCTTATCTCTCAAACCTTTAGGGTTTGAGAGATATTCACAAGTAAAGTTTCCCCTTCACGCCCCTTTTACCTAGTGTAAGCCATCTCTTCTCAGATGTGGAATGCAGTCCATAGACCAGACAGATAACAGAAGGGGACAATCTTCTTCCTATGAGAACAATGAAAGCCCTGCCCCCATTGACAAGTTTTTCAGCTTTTTCCCTTATCTTAATTGAAGATTGTCCCTCTCTGCAATCTACCTGGGCACCTCCCTTCTGCTCTGGCTGAACAGTGTGACATCAGTAAAAGGGGCGGGAGGGGGATACTTTATTACTGAATTACTCTTGTACTACAACTCTGACAGAATTGAAATAACACTCTCCACAGTCCAAATACTATAATGATTAATTAGAGCTGCTTTCATTATGAAACATTACTATCCCTTTAATGACTGGTTAATCACAAAACAGCATGCATGATAATCATTACAAGTTGTAAATATATACTGAAAAATTGGCTGTGACCAATGAAAAAACCAAGTGCGTCTAAGACTTCATAGTGAAATTAGGAAGATAATGATGGATACTAATGACACAATTAAACGTGTACAAGGAAAATATTAAAGTATTTTGCACTCACTTTAATTCTACCTGATGATAGGTACTAACTAAATTGATGCTACTTTAGCAGGTACAATTAAAATGGTACAAAGAGATCATAATCATGAGTTCTTTTTTTGTAAAGCTGACAAGTGAAAGAGATCGGGAAATGTGAGACATACCGCCTGTAGGGAAACAATTACTTACAATCATAACATAACATAACACAGAGCTAATTTGTTTTAGAATTTTATAAAGTATTTTAATTATAGTGTTAGTAAAGGTTAAGTTTTAATATCAGTCTTCAGGTATCAATTTAGGTGCCTTGAAACAGGTTCTTTAAGTGTTAATACACAGACATACACATGGAGACCAAACACAGACACGTATAGACAGACAGACACAGACATGTACAGACACACACACACAATGAGCCATAAGAATGAGCAGGTGAGCCATAAGAAGGGCAAGGATGAACCATGGGGTGGAGATTTAGATGGGGGGGGGGGTGTGCCTTGAGTTGGGAAAAGTCATGAAAAAAGTGGGTGAGCCATGAGAAAAAGGGGTATGAATACTAAGAAGGGGGTGAGTGAGAACCCAGAGATGGGAGGGGGTGAGTAAGAGCCATGAGAAGAGGGAGTGAGCAATGAGAAGGCATAAGGGAGTGGGAGGCATGGGGTTGATGAGTGACAGGCATTTGTATAGTCATGCAAAGGGGGGGGGGTGATGGAAAAGAATGGTGGGGTGTCATAAATAGAAGGGTGTGAGGCATGGGGGGTGAGTCATGAGAAGGGGAGGTGAGGGAGAAGCATGGGGGGATGAGTTTTTAGAAGGGGGTGACAGATATGGGGGGATGACAATGAACCTGATGTGCTAAGTACATGGAGCAATTCTGGAGCAAGCCAACTGCACCACAGGGTACACATAAATGTTCTAATTGATTTAAACGGGGCTTTTAACCCTTTAATGCTGGAGAGCTCTCCAACAAATTGCTTTGCAATGCATTGGAGACTACTCTAGCAATAAATGGGTTAAAATACCCATTTAAATCGATGAGAATGTTTATTTGTTCCCTATGGTACTGTTAGTGTGCACTAGATTTGCCCCATTTTCTTAGTATATCAACATCAAAGTGGAACTTTCACCTTAATTCAAGTTTGCATATTTGAAAACTGCATTAAAAACTGCATATGTGTTATGTTATCCAATAGTCCAGCAGATGTACAGTTCAGGAGATATTCATACTTTTATTTCTGGGCAAAGTGAAAGTGAACATTTCCTGGTACTGCACAGATCTTAATTAGCATATGATATATCATTGAAACATTCATTACCATATGAAATGTCACTAGTACCACTCAGCTACCTCACATCATAAATTTGCATATGGTAACAAGTGTGAATATCTCCATAATCCTTTGAGTGTCATAGGGGTACGCAACGCATTGCTTTGCAATGCATTGTGTACCCCTTTGGCACTCAAAGGGTTAATTGCACATTTGCTGGTCTTTTTGGGTAACATGACACATAATCAGTTTTTAATGCAGTTTTCAAATATGCAAATTGGAATTAAGGAGACAATTCCACCTTGAATATAGTCCATACCTCCCAAGCGTCCCTCTTTAGGAGGGACAGTCCCTCTTTGAGACCAAAATCCCTCTGTCCCTCTTTTCCACCCTGATGTCCCTCTTTTTAAGAGATCAGACTTTGTGGTGTGTATATTAAGTATATAATGTTGTACTACAGCAATAAAACGCACATTAATGTTTGTGTTGTGTTTAACCAATAGTCTGTGTAAATAAAATACTTTGGTCTTGTTGTAAGTCATTTATTAGGGTACACAAAGAGGTGTCAATAGGTCATGAAATAGCCTAAAAATCTGCGATAATGCACCGCCCACCAGCCACGCCCCCACACATACCACCTAAAACAAAAGTGTCCGTCTCTGGCCATTTGAAATGTTGGGAGGTGTGATAGTCAGACATGAATGTCGGACAAAATGGAAGAGCCAGGAGAATGAACACATCCCATTTAACAGATCTATTCAATATCCTGCAAAATATGGCAGCTGAAACAAATAGACTTAACTGAATTTTATACAACTGAATTTCCCTTTGAAATGGTCTTTGCTGTTCAAAGTAAGATTATTATACAGACACAAATTTTAACATCACTTCCAGCCTTTCCTTTGTTCTCTGTCACAAAAACATTATGTTCTGTGACACGGTTCCATTAGGAGCTCGTCCAAACTGAGGTCAGGAACAGTACCTTAAACAAAACGTTTCCAACTATTTGGCTGAACAAATCCTTAGCACCCCAGTTCCCTGCCAGGCAGCGCCTGATTATGTAATGAGCGTACAAGTATAAGGAACTGAAGAGAGATGGAAGCTGTGGATAGTTTAGGGGAATTTTATTTCACCAAAAAAGGCAATTGAGCATTTAAGGTATTACGTTGTTTATAATAGGAACAAGATTTATGGAGCTTCACTTTGCAAAAGAAAACACATTTCAAAGCTTTATGTTCAATGGCAAATTTTGCTGACTTTAGAGGCTTTAATCATATTCAAACAAATGTGTTAAAAAATGATTTCATTTTTACAGTTTTAGAAACATTTTTAAAATAATGTTTACTTGAGCTATTATCAGCATAAGAAGAGGCAGCTAGAGAATAAAACAGAAGAAAGATGATCTCCAAACAATAAAATGTGACATGTAGAGCATGTAATTCTAACCATATAGATCCACTGTCGGTGGTCTAGAATCCTCAGGAATGCAGGTTACATAAGGATATGATCACAGGTAAATGAATGCGTGGCTTGGTCTAATAGAGGACCATCTGTGTTCATTATGCCATGGCCATGTAAGGATACACCTCTCCAGAATTCAAAAGGTCACAACCTATACTTAAAGGGATAGTAATACTTCATTTTATCTTTATTTTATTTTGTAGGCATTAAAAAAACATGAAGAATGATATAAGTCTTATCTCTCAAACCTTTATGGTTTAAGAGATATTCACAAGCAAAGTTTCCCCTCCCGCCCCTTTTACCTAGTGTAAGCCATCTCTTCTCAGATGTGGAATCCAGTCCATAGACCAGACAGATAACAGCAGGGGACAATCTTCTTTGTATGAAAACAATGAAAGCCCTTCCCCCCTTGACAAGTTTTTCAGCTTTTTCCCTTATCTTAATTGAAGATTGTCCCTCTCTGCAGTCTACCTGGGCACCTCCCTTCTGATCTGGCTGAACGGGGGGGATACTTTGCTTGTGAATATCTCTTGAACCATAAAGGTTTGAGCGATAAGACTTATATCGTTCTTCATGTTTTTTTAATGCCTACAAAATAAAATAAAGATAAAACGAAGTATTACTATCCCTTTAAAGGGATAGTAATGTTTCACAAAAAAAGCAGCTTCAATTAATCTTCATAGTATTGGGCCGTGCAGAGCATTATTTCAATACTGTCTGATATTTAGTTCAACAGTAATTGAATAATAAAGTCTCCCCCTCCTGCCCCTTTTACTGATGTAACACTACTCACCTCAGAGCAGCATGACTGTCCGGATGGATCACAGAGAGGGACAATCTTCAGTGATCATAAGGAAAAACTTGAAAAACCTGTAGAGGGGGGCAAGGTTTTCCTTATGCCCAAAGTAAGAAGATTGTCCCTTGCTGCAACCTGTCAAGTCAAGAGACCGGATTCCACATCTGAGGGGAGGTGGCTTACACTAGGTAAAAGGGGCGGGAGGGGGAAATTTTATCATTCAATTACTCTTGAACTACAACTCTGACAGTATTGAAATAACACTCTCCATGGCTCAAATACTAGGAAGATTAATCGGAGCTGCTTTTTTGTGAAATATTACTATCTCTTTAATAACTATGTTCTAAAGTACAGTGGGAAAATTTTGGCCAAACCAACCACACCAAAACTAAAAAGATTCCATTGGTTTAGATGGTGTTTTTAAGCCCTTAAATGCTACAGAGGTTTCCAACGCATTGCAAAGATATCTGTGACATCCACAGGGTTAAAAGCACCATTTAAATCATTAGGAATTTGGGGAATTTTCAGGGCCGGATTTCCCAATAGGCAGAGTAGGCAGTGCCTAAAGCTCCAAATTTTGAGGAGTGGTGCCTCAGCTGGGCTGGTCACACCCAAATTCTGAGTTGTGGGTGTGGCTAGAGCAATCACAGTGTTCCTGCGTCAGTTTTATACCCTTTACAAGCTATTATTTAACCCATTGGCTGCTAGAGAGATCTCAGATGTGAGATCTGTCTAGCAACTAAGGGGTTAAAGCCTTTTTTGACTTTGCTTGTTACAGGCCAAGGGTATTTTCTGTGCTAGGAAACAGTAGATGGGACTGGGGGTAGGGTCATGTGAGGGGTGGGGGGTGTGGCCATTGACTGTGCTAAGGGCACCTAGAGTGCCTTGCCTAGGGGCACCTGGGATACAAATCCAGCCGTTGGAATTTTTATCCTCTATGACACAACTGATTTGCCCCAAATCTACACTACTTCTGTTAAACATACCGTCCTTAGGCCTTTTTTCAATTTAGTGGAACACTAAAACCTAAAAATGAACTGGGGTTATATAAACTTAACCTTTTGAGTAACAGAAGGATATTACCTCTCTGTCACTCAAAGGTTTACATAACCTGTAATGCATTCAGAGTGTGTAGAAACTCTCTGTGTTCTTGGGCCTCAAATCTAGTCATCCATGTGGTCCCAGGGAAGGGATATCCCTGTCTTTCCCACTGATTGGTGCAGATTATCTGTTAATGAGCTGAGATAAGATAACGGTCTTTCTGAATACAACAGTAGGAGGCACTAATCACAATAAATTACCTAATATTTGCTATTAACTCAGTCTCAATACAAACAGAACAAACTAAATCAAATATTTACACTCCCTGAACAGGGCAATTTAAACATGCATTAAGGAGCAAGTTTAGGATTATATTTTAGTGATGTAAAATATGAAAAAATACTTATTATATACACCAATTGGAAGTAAATTATATTTAAAGTTGTAACAGCATATTTCCTATTTTGGGATGAGTGTTCTTTTAACCCTTTGAGTGAGTTGCACTATGTTGGATACATCTCTGGCACTCAACGGGTTAAAATAGAAATAGCACCTCCTAATAATAACCCTCTGCTTAAAGGGGATGTATCACCTTATAACATTTTTTTACCATAACTTTTTTAATAAAGTAGTAATAGGAAAGCTTTTTTTATGTAAGCACTTTCAAAGATATTATATGTTCTGTGCTGTGCACTTCCGCATAATGTGCATAGCACAGCTCGTCTTCTCCTCCCTTCCATCGTTATATCCAGCTCCAGTTAGCATTATACTGAGGTTGCAACCTCAGTATAATGCTAACCTGAACTTGATGTAACGATAGAAGCCATTCACAGCACGTCAAAGGGAAGTCTGAACACATGCTCCCTGGGGCAGCTGGGAGGGAAGCGGGAGGAGATTAGGCAGTCAAGAGGAGCTTTGCCGAAGAATCAGAATAGTACATTATGTTGATCGGCAAAGCTTCAACAAACAAATTCTTTAAAGTACTTATATTTAAAAAAAACAAACAAAAAAAAACTGCTTTTCTATTACTACATTATTAACAAAAGTTATGGTAAAACATTTTTATAATGTGATATATCCCTTTAACATACTATGACTAAACATCCTAATGAGCCCTATGAATTTTGACTTTTTTTTGTCTTAGTTCAAGAGATAGCATCATGAATGTCATGTTCATGTAGGTTGACATGACATTTGCTAACAGGCACACAGGACATAAACTCCTCCCACTGCACATGGTAATTGTAAAGGGAACACTTACTATGGGAAAAAATTATAAATGGCAATGTTTATCATCCTGGGTAAAACAATAGTCACTACTGAGAAGTGTTTTTTTCAGAAATTATTGCAGCTCAAACTTAAAATTTTTTATGTGCAGTATTTCAATGGCCTAAAATTGTACAGTGGCGCTGTTGCTACACAATCCTACGGACAGCTCTGTTCAGTTGACCATGAATCTCCATATGTTGCTGTAGCAACAGCGCCACTGTAACTTCTCAGGCCATTGAGATATTGGAACTAAAATTTTCAAGTTTGTGCTGCAATAACATTTAAATACAATACCTCTCAACAATGGGACTACTCTTGTTTTATTCAGAAGGATAAACCTAAACTAAACATTTTTTTACATATTGTTACTGTCCCTTTAACCCCTGCTTAACAATGAGTTGTGCACTCCGTTTATCCTAAAGGGGGTTAATGCATGTAATTAGCAAAATTAACATATCTAAATAACTCAATAACAATAAAAATGGCTATTATAAGAAATAGTTGACTTTGAATTATGTTTTAAATCAGCAAAGGTGTTTAACCCTTTGAGTGCCAGAGGGGTACGGACAGGGGCGGATTGTCCTATCGGGGGATCGGGCATCCCCCGGTGGGTCGCCCAGTTCTGGGCCGGTAGGGAGATCATATAATCTCACCTCTCCAGTCCACAACTCTGTGGAAGTAAGGAACAACTCACTAGAGCCCTGCAGCAGTGAAGACTGGGTCCTCTCTTCTGTAACTCTCCTGCCCCAAAGGCTGACTTAGCCAGCTTTGCTCTGCCTGCAGTGTGTATGTCCTGGTGCAGTGCATGATTAGCAGGCAGAGCTTCTGGATTGCAATTTCAAATGGTATTATTTAATTTTTCTTAACTGTACTGTTGCTAGAGAGGCTTATTTATAATCTATTAACCCTTCAACCACCTGTAGGGTTTAGAGAGGTATAAATAGTTATTAACCCTTTGCATGCCAGAGAAGATTACAGCAATGTTTTTTTCTGCTATTAACCAATTGAATTCCTTATAGGTGCAGCACCTCACTGTTTAACTCCTTGTTTGCTAGAGAGGCATGATTCATGAGTAATTGACCCCTTGTATGTCAGAAAGGTGAATAAAGATGTTAAAGGGATAGTAATACTTCGTTTTAACTTTATTTTATTTTGTAGGCATTAAAAAAACATGAAGAACGATATAAGTCTTATCTCTGAAACCTTTATGGTTTAAGAGATATTCACAAACAAAGTATCCCCCCCCCCCGTTCAACCAGATCAGAAGGGAGCTGCCCAGGTAGACTGCAGAGAGGGACAATCTTCAATTAAGATAATGGAAAAAGCTGAAAAACTTGTCAAGGGGGACAGGGCTTTCATTGTTCTCATAGGAAGAAGATTGTCCCCTGCTGTTATCTGTCTGGTCTATGGACTGGATTCCACATCTGAGAAGAGATGGCTTACACTAGGTAAAAGGGGCGGGAGGGGAAACTTTGCTTGTGAATATCTCTCAAACCATAAAGGTTTGAGACATAAGACTTATATCATTCTTCATGTTTTTTTAATGCCTACAAAATAAAATAAAGTTAAAACGAAGTATTACTATCCCTTTAATTACTGATGAATTATGCCTCTTTAGCACACAAGGGGTTATTCATTGAGGTAGACATTCCTGTGCAATGTGTTATGTACCTATGGGACAATCAATGAGTTAATTGCAGAACACATTACTGTAGACCTCTCTCGCATGCAGGGGTTAATAACTGATAATTTATTGCATACAGTAGGCTAATGGATTAATAGATATTTATACTATTTTACTGAGCAATGACCTGTGTACTGAGCAATGCCCTGTGTACCCCCTCCCCCCCCAGCACTCGAATACCATCTAGTGGGCCAGTTAAATAAAAAAAATCCCCCAGGCTGGTTTTGCACCACAATCCGCCCCTGGGTACGGAACACATTTCAAAGCAATGAGTTCCTTTCCCCCTGGCACTCAAAGGGTTACATTTCAAACATAATAAATAATACTAATTATATAATGGATCTATTGTCCCCACATGCAAACAAGTGAAAATGTGTAAATACTGAATGTTACTAATCAGATTTCTGAAGTTACTTCTACAGTAATTACAGGTTTTAGTTTTTGTTGTGGAATCTCCGTTATCACTTAATCTCACACACAGGATGTGCAGACAGGACACTCTGATGTGTGGACACTTAAGCATGCAATATTCTTATTTTAAACTTTTGAACCCTGCGTTATTTTTAATGCGCCATTTGGTTGGTCGCCCAATAGTGGGCGACATTTCAAAAGGATACCGGATACTACTACTACTACTACTTCTGGGTCATTCTTTCCTTCTTATTGGATTGGCTTACTCACAAATTCTGCAGGCCAAGTGACAATTCTGTCTGCCTCTCACTGTGACCTATGAACAAAAGGGAAGCCATTAATACCCACAACGTAAATTCATGCTAGTGCAGAAAAGGTTAAAAGAGTAGTTCAGTTTTTAGGAGCAGCACACTTAAAAGGAGCGGTATAGTTTTACTTTAGAAAATACATGCTATAGGGTTTTTACTGTACTCCCATGGCTAGGAGATGCATCATTCAAAAGATATATCAGCCCAAATATGCTTTTCGAGCAAACTGCTAGCAAAAAATCTAAGAAGGAGAACCATTGGAGACTTCTCTGTCTCTCAAAGGGTTAAACTGCATGTCCAGTGACTACAAACATGTGCTTTCTAAGACATTTAGAGTTTTTACATTTTAATTTCATGTGTCCTAAGCAAAGCACCCTGGTACACAAAAAGAAAGCAAAAAGGCACTCCTGGTGCAGTATCCTAAGTAACTCATGATGTATTCACCACCATTACCAACTGGAACACTAGTCACAAGAATATAGGCTGGATTCACATAGATATGCACTCCAGCTTCAGAGCATAGGGCAATACAAACTGCTCACAAAACAGACTTGCAGATTTCTTTGTCAGATTGCACACCCAAGAACGCCACCAACGGAGCTCAATGTGCATAGAAAACAGAAAAAAGAAATTGGGTGCCGATTGTGCCTATCACAAGAATTATTTAGGTAATTAGAAGAATGGACAAGAGTGTGGTTTAATGTTGATAACTGTAAAATAATGCACTTGGGACATAAAATTCCAAAGGAAAAATATGCTATTAAGGGTACTGTGGTGTCAGAGACAACAGAGGAAAGTAAATGGTAGAAGTTAATACAGTGACAGAATTTAAGCATGCATGGGATAGGCATAAATCTGTCCTTAAAAGGATAGTAATACTTGAAAATTACTAATCCCCATGTTGTAGCTATGTTAAAAAGAAACTTATTGCCCCCAGTGTCATCTCTCAAACCCTTATGGTTTGAGAGATGATAGCGCTCAAAGTTCCCTCCCCCCTCCCCCTTCCCTGACTGAACGCTGACTGCAGGGGAAGCTGTCGTACGACAGTTTTATGTGCATCAGGCAGATCTGCAGCTGAGCCAAGATCACGTTTCTAAAAAATAATTTTTTCACTGAAACGGTCTTCTACATGTGCTTGGTTTGCAAGCACACGTAGAAGACCGTTTTAGTGAAAGATTTCCTTTTTATAAATGCGATCTCAGCAATGCTGCAGAGCTGCCTGATGCAAGTAATACTGGATATCCCTGCAGTCAGCGTTCAGTCAGGGAAGGGGGAGGGAGGGGGGAACTTTGAGCGCTAAACATAAGGGTTTGAGAGATGACACTGGGGGCAATAAGTTTCTGTTTACCAAAGCTACAATATGAGGATTAGTAATTTGCAAGTATTACTATACCTTTAACATAAGAAAAGACCAAGGACCAAAAAAGGTTTGAGGTTTTTATAGTAGGAAAATGGGCAGACTAGATGGGCCGAATGGTTCTTATCTGCCATCAGATTCTATGTTTCTAAGAATAATTTATTTAAGTTGCACTCACGTTTAGCTGTAGCTGCTAAACAGGTTTATACCTGAAACCAGAAATTTAACCCATCTCTGTTCAGGCTCTCTGTCACAATAATCGTAAAAATGAGAATGTGACAAAGGTACAGTACAATGAACACCACCTTTATTGAATAGTAATAGAGGTCAGGAAATGCAAAACCCCAAGAGAGCCCCCTAGTAGTACAGGCGTAAGGACAGAGCAACAATTTCCACAGATACTAGGAATGTTACTCGAGAACAGAACCTGCTCAGCTTGAGAACCCAACAGGGCCTAGAGCCAGAGGTTAGACCTAGTCTATGGTCAAACCAGAGTGAGAAATAATCCTGAGCCACAGGAGAACCAAGAGGGTAGTCAGCCAAGAGCCAAGGGTCAAGCACAGAGCAGGTAGTCAGCCAGAGCCATAGGTCAATACCAATGTGGGTAGTCAGACAATAGCCAGGGGTCAAGCACAGAGCGGGTAGTCAGCCAGAGCCACAGGTCAATACCAATGTGGGTAGTCAGACAATAGCCAGGGGTCAAGCACAGATCGGGTAATCAGCCAGAGCCACAGGTCAATACCAATGTGGGTAGTCAGACAATAGCCAGGGGTCAAGCACAGAGTGGGTAGTCATCCAGAACCACAGGTCTATACCAATGTGCGTAGTCAGATAATAGCCAGGGGTCAAGTACAGTGCAAGTAGTCAGCCAGAGCCACAGGTCAATACCAATGTGGGTAGTCAGACAATAGCCAGGGGACTGGACACAGAAGCACATGGAAGCCAAGCCAAGGGTCCCCACCAATATACAAGCACAGATACAGATAGCTGGAGCTTGCTGCACTGGAACACCGCTTAAGGGCGACTGAGCGTGGTGTCCATGCAGCTTATATCCCCTAGAACTGGGCAGTGCAACCAATATGGATCTCACTAAGTGTTTAAAAACGGCACACAACGGCCAATGATGCGTGCCCGCTCGCGAGAGCACCCGAATGCGGAAGTCTCTCGCATTCGGAAGGCCAGCAAGGCTCATGGGAGGAATCAGAAGTGGCTGGCTCATCTGATGCCGGCTGCCCAAGTAAGGCACGCACCGTGACACTCTCCTGGTTTTCACTCCCAGACTCCACTGACAGAAAAGAGATAGATATGCTGTTCCATCATATGAAAATATATATTTAAAACATCATTAAAATATGGCTTTTACAAAGCGTTTCACAGCTGTATGCTTCTTTATCAAGCAGCATCATGGATATTATCTGGACTATACGTAAGGAGAACAGGAGGGCACAGCCCATTTGGCTACCAGGGAAAGGGATCCGTTGATATGCCTAAAACCCAAGAAGGGCACATGTGAGTGCACTAGCTACTTACATGCTTTTATTACATTTATTAATTAATTATTACACAGATTGGTTTTCCTGTCATGTGCGCTATCTATTGAGTGTTTCTAGACCCAGCAAAGATTCAGCATGTTTGACTATGTTGAGATTACACAAGGCAATAGCCACACATGTAAAAGGTTCTGTAGCCGAGCATAGTACCATGCATGGACATTGAGACATCACCAAAGAATCATCTGTGCATTGGAGTCACCTGTGCGCAAAGGGCTTAGGCCTAGCTAACATGAGCGAAAAGAAAATATAATTGCTTTCTATGGGTTGATACACATTCACATTACTCCAGACCTGAACTTCCTTTTATATGGTAGCAGAGACTAAGTCAGGCATGTTTTTTCCCTGTGGTTATGGACACAAATCTGCTTTCCTTTTCTCTGTTTAAAGGGTAGTAGAGGAACATGGAGAAGGGCAACCTGGAGCTAAAGGCAGCAATTACATTACCAGCTGTCTACTTTTTCAGAATGTAGGAGAAAGCAGTGTAGGACAAAGTGTTCCTGCAAACCAGGCACACTTTGTAGACAGTTCCAGTGAAGTATTAATGTTTAGATCGTGCGTTTTCAGCTCTGCTGAAGAGCCTCCATCTGGTCAAATGACTGGATTCTGTAGCAGTCAGCTACAGCGCTGTTCAAATAGACAAGAAGAGGTAACTTTAGCGAGGTATATCTCTCAAGCCTTACATTGTTTCTCATATTTTTTTATGCCTACAATATTAAATAAACGTAAAATTAAGTATTACTATCCCTTTAACTGAATTAGAAAGGTTTCTGCTCTGGGTGGAAATTCACGTCTCAGCATTCTCAGTCAAAGACAGACCCACTGACCTCCTTCCGCAACATAAATCTTCTGGAATTTTGTGCACAAATGCAGGATCCAAGGCAGCAGAGGTGGACACCTTGGTGGTACCCAGACACTAGTTTACATTTTCCCTCTAATTGCCATGATTCCAAGAGGGATTGTCAATATCAAAAGAGAGTTCAAGCTCTACTCATAGCTCCATTTTTGTGAAGAAGAGATTAGTTTTACAATCTGCTAAACATGTCAGTAGAGGATATTTAGTGTCTCCCTCTGCTTTGGGACCTTGTTACTCAAGCCCACAATCAACATCCTAACCTATCCAACCTCACCTAAATGGTGTGGAACTTGAAGCCAAAATTCTGAAGCACAAAGGGTGACTGATTCAGTGATTCAGATGACAATGAAAGCAGGCAAACCTGTGTCTGAACAGTTCTATCACTGAATATGGAGTGTTTACTTTGCCTTTTGTGCTCAACGTGAGATTGATCCTATTAGAGGACCTTGAAAACGCTCTCTTAAAGGGATAGTAACACTTCGTTTTAACTTTATTTTATTTTGTAGGCATTAAAAAAACATGAAGAATGATATAAGTCTTATCTCTCAAACCTTTATGGTTTATGAGATATTCACAAGCAAAGTTCCCCTCCCCGCCCCTTTTACCTAGTGTAAGCCATCTCTTCTCAGATGTGAGTCTGGTTGTATGACAGTACAGATAACAGAAGGGGACAATTTTCTTTGTATGAAAACAATGAAAGCCCTTCCCCCCTTGACAAGTTTTTCAGCTTTTTCCATTATCTTAATTGAAGATTGTCCCTCTCTGCAGTCTACCTGGGCATCTCCCTTCTGATCTGGTTGAACAGGGGGGGATACTTTGTTTGTGAATATCTCTTAAACCATAAAGGTTTCAGAGATAAGACTTATATCATTCTTCATGTTTTTTTAATGCCTACAAAATAAAATAAAGTTAAAATGAAGTATTACTATCCCTTTAAGGTCAAAATATTATCTTTATCTATCTTGTTCAGAAGAGGATGAGATTCCTGAGATCAGACATTTCCTTACCGATATATCTTTTGTGTGAAGAGTTTCTGAACTCAATGCACTATCCTGTACATCTCTTCATCTAGTCTTCCATGAAGACAAAGTTATGTTGAGGACAATTCCTGATTTCCAACCCAAAGCTGTGTCTTCTTTTCACATGACTATCACGGTGCCCGTGATTGGCTGCAGTTACTTGTCTGTCACCAGTAGGGGGCTTCTATTGGCTGTCTGCAGATAGCCCGCCTCTTATTGACTATTTAAACCTGGATTGGGCACCCTTTGAGTGCCCTTTCGTGTTGTTTCTGAACTTCTTGCTATCACTATGCTAGTGATAGCTGGGCCTCTGTTCCAGTGTTCCTGAGTTCCTGATCTCATGTGTTCCTGAGTTCCTGATCTCTACTGTTCCAGTGTTTCCTGCATGCTGAAGTACTTCCAGTCCTGGTTCCGGCCTAGTCTCTGGTGTTGCAGTTCCTGCTGAACTTCTCTGCTGTTTTCTGACCTGACTGATCGTTGCTGGTTCCTGTCATCTCATCACCTGTCTTCAGTATCCTGGCGACCTTCTGCCTGGTCGCGTTGGTGACATTGCTACAATTCCGTGTTGGTCCCAGCGTGCGGACGCTGGTTTGCTCCCAAGCCTTGCGGCTATACAAACTCGCTTGTTACACCAGTGTGCGGTCACTGGTTTGCTCCAAAGCCTATCAGCTATACAAATCTGTGTTGGTCCCAGCGTGCGGACGCTGGTTTGCTCCTAAGCCTTGCGGCTATACAAACTCGCCTGTTACACCAGTGTGCGGTCACTGGTTTGCTCCAAAGCCTATCAGCTATACAAATCTGTGTTGGTCCCAGCGTGCGGACGCTGGTTTGCTCCTAAGCCTTGCGGCTATACAAACTCACTTGTTACACCAGTGTGCGGTCACTGGTTTGCTCCAAAGCCTTTCAGCTATACAAATCTGTGTTGGTCCCAGCGTGCGGACGCTGGTTTGCTCCTAGCCTTGCGGCTATACAAACTCACTTGTTACACCAGTGTGCGGTCACTGGTTTGCTCCAAAGCCTTTCAGCTATACAAATCTGTGTTGGTCCCAGCGTGCGGACGCTGGTTTGCTCCTAAGCCTTGCGGCTATACAACTCGCTTGTTACACCAGTGTGCGGTCACTGGTTTGCTCCAAAGCCTATCAGCTATACAAATCTGTGTTGGTCCCAGCGTGCGGACGCTGGTTTGCTCCTAAGCCTTGCGGCTATACTACTCGCTTGTTACTCCAGTGTGCGGTCACTGGTTTGCTCGCTAAGCCTAACGGCTATACTATTCAGTGTTGGTCCCAGCGTGCGGACGCTGGTTTGCTCCAAAGCCTTGCTGCTTAACGATTCTGCTATTTGCCAGTTCCATCTGACTGCTGCTATTATCTCTGGGCTGCCCTGCCCGGTATTGGTAAGGCCGGTAGAACCTTTTGCCACATTCCATCTGAGGTTGCCTTACCCGGTATTGGCAGGGCCGGTAGAGCCTACATTGTGTATCTATTGAGGCTGCCTTGCCCGGTAATTTGGTAAGGCCGGTAAACCGTTATGCTATTCCATCTGCAGGTTGCCTTACCCGGTATTGGCAAGGCCGGTAGAGCCTAAAGACTGTCCTGTCCGGTATATTGACAGGACCGGTAGAGTCTGCCTTCTGTCTGTGCTATTTTCTGCATATATATTTATGTATGTTATTGCCATCCTAAGTTATCATTTATTATTTCAATAAAATTGATTTTTTTTTTACCTAAAACTTGTGTCTGAGAGTCATAATAAACCGTGACAGTACGAAAGGGCCATGACCTCAGACAGCAAGGGTGAAGGTAACGCACAGAATATCCATTGGAGGATGGATGTGCTCGAGCAACGTTTGGATCAGTTGGCAGTTGCAATTCAAACGATCCTTGAACGCACGGTACCTGCTGCCCAATCTAGCTCTAGCCCGGTGGTCTCGCCAAGTCAGACACCGGAAAGTGATACCAGACCCCTAGGGGGTACTGTTAAAGGGTTAACGGCTTCTGCACCCTTGCCGCTAAGATATGATGGTGACCCTAGTCTCTGCAGAGGGTTCATCAATCAACTCGAAATCTTTATGGAATTGACGGCACACGCATTTCCCAATGATCGTAGTAAAGTGGGGTTCACGATATCACTGCTCACTGGCAGAGCATTGGCTTGGGCTAACCCCTTGTGGGAGAATGCTAAACCTTGTACTAAGAACTTTAGTGAATTTGTGTGTTCCTTTCGAAGAGTGTTTGAGCCTCCTGGTAGAACCACCTCTGCTGCCAAACGCCTTATGGAGATACAACAGGGCAGGCGTACAGTGGGCGACTATGCCATCGAATTCCGCACATTGGCAGCAGAGGTAGGTTGGAATAACGAGGCATTATTGGCAGCCTTCTCTCAAGGCCTGAATGACCACATTAAAGACGAAATCGCTGCTAAAGATCTACCTATTGATCTAGATGATTACATTGAGTATGTTATGATAATTGACTCCAGAATACGTGAGAGATCAATTGCCAGAGATCGTAAGTTACGGTCAAAAAATAATGAGCCTAGTAGCATGTTTTGCCCACCCATCCCTCCCTTGGCATTGAAGTCTAGTGAACCAGTACGGGAAACAAGTGAACCTATGGAAATAGGCTTCACTAGACTATCCAAGGCAGAGAGACTATATCGCAAAAAACAAGGGTTATGTTTATACTGCGGTAAAAAAGGGCACTTGCTAAATTCCTGTCCGGTACGTCCGGGAAACGCACACACCTAGGGTATCTTGGGGGACAGGCCCTAGGTGGTGTACAATCGTCCCCAGTGTCGGGCATAATGAAACCCACCATACAGGTGGTATTGTCTTGGGCACAACGCTCTGTGGAGGTTTTGGCCTTGGTTGACTCCGGTGCAGCAGGGTATTTTATGGATAATACCTTTGCTGAATTGCACGGAGTTCCACGCATTGAAAGAGAAAACCCCTTGACTATTGAAGCGATTGATGGTAGACCCTTAGAACCGCCTCAGGTTATATTTGAAACTATGCCATTGTCTATGACTATTGGGGCACTTCACAGAGAAGAGCAGCAGTTTCAACTGATTAATTCCCCGCACCATGCGGTGATATTGGGATTTCCGTGGTTACAGTTACATAACCCACAATTCGATTGGAAAAAGTGTGAAATTGCTGCTTGGTCCCAGTTTTGTATGGACAAGTGCGTCATCCAGCCTATTAAGGTCATGTGCACCTCCTCTGCTATGCCGGATGTGTACCAACAGTTTGGCGATGTTTTTAGCAAAGGAGAGGCTAGTATGCTACCCCAGCATAGACCTTATGATTGTTGCATTGAATTGCAGCCTGGTGCAGTACCTCCGAAAGGACGCACTTATCCATTATCTTGTGATGAAAATAAGGCTATGGAGGATTACATTTCTGATGCCCTTGCTAGAGGGATCATACGTAAATCTACCTCTCCAGCTGGGGCTGGGTTCTTTTTTGTAAAAAAGAAAAATGGCGAATTAAGACCATGCATTGACTACCGGGGCTTGAATAAACTAATGGCAAAAAACGCATACCCAATACCACTCATCACCGAGCTTTTTGACAGGCTTAAGGGCGCTTCGATATTTACCAAGTTGGACCTACGGGCCGCTTACAATCTGGTTCGCATTCGAGCAGGTGATGAGTGGAAAACTGCCTTTAATACTCGAGCTGGGCACTACGAGTATCTAGTAATGCCTTTTGGGCTGTGTAATGCACCCGCAGTTTTCCAGGAACTGATAAATGATGTTCTGAGAGATATGTTACAGACATGTGTTGTGGTGTACCTCGACGATATACTGATTTACTCCCAAAACATGGCACAGCACATCAAAGATGTATCCGCAGTATTGCTACGACTCCGTGAGAACAAATTATTTTGTAAAATGGAAAAATGTGAGTTTCATAGAACCAGTGTGCCATTCTTGGGGTTCATAATTGGCAATGATGGCATTGCCATGGACAAAGAAAAGTTGTCAGCTGTCCTACAATGGCCAAAACCCAAGGGTCTTAAAGCCATACAGCGTTTCCTGGGTTTCGCTAATTATTATAGGAGGTTTATTAAGAACTTTTCTTCCATTGTCAAACCTCTGTCCGATCTTACGCACAAGGGTGCTAATCCTTCTTGTTGGCCGGTATCTGCTGAGAAAGCCTTTGAGAATTTGAAGCTGGCATTTGCTGCGGCTCCTGTGTTATCCCACCCCAATCCTTTACTTCCATTTACGTTAGAGGTTGATGCCTCAGATATTGGGGTCGGGGCAGTACTTTCGCAGCGACACGAGAAAGGTGGAACTCTCAGACCTTGTGGGTTTTTCTCTAAAAAGTTGACTGTCACTCAAAGCCACTATGAGATAGGTGACAGAGAATTATTGGCCATTATCCTTGCTCTTAAGGAATGGCGTCATTTGCTTGAAGGTACTAAGAATCCTGTCTTAATCCTAACAGATCATAAGAATCTGACCTATCTCTCGGAGGCCAAGAGATTGTCCTCTCGTCAGGCCAGGTGGGCACTGTTCCTGTCTCGATTTAATTTCATTGTATCGTATTTACCAGGGTCAAAAAATATCAGGGCTGATGCACTGTCAAGACAATTTGAGGCCGACAGTGACAGAGTGGAAGCACCAGCTCCTATCATCCAACCTGATAGAATACTGGCTACTATACGCACGAGTATCACTTCTCCTCTAGGGGAGGAGATCCTGGCCTCTCAGGGGTCCGCTCCCCATGAAACCCCAGTGGGCAAATGTTTTGTCGCTGAATCATTTCGTACTAGGCTGCTCGAAACCTACCATTCCTCTAAGGCTGCGGGACATATTGGTAGAGACCAATTGTTATGGTCCCTTTCTCAGTTATTTTGGTGGCCTTCCATGAGAAACGATTGTGCCGAATTTACGAATGCCTGTGCCACCTGCGCCCGCGCTAAGACCCCGAGACATCTCCCTGTGGGCTTGCTTCAACCGGTGCCTAATGGCGAACGCCCCTGGTCTCATGTTTCCATTGATTTTATGGGAGAGTTGCCTATGTCGAAGGGGTACTCCTTTATATTCATGGTGGTGGACAGGTTTTCTAAAATGGCTCATTTCGTGCCCCTCCGTGGTCTTCCTTCAGCGAAGGAATTGGCAATGGTGTTCGCCAGAGAAGTATTCCGGTTGCATGGAGTGCCTAGGGTACTGGTGTCTGACAGGGGGAGCCAGTTTGTGTCTAGATTTTGGAGGGCATTTTGCCAACAGATGGGCATACAGCTGTCCTTCTCCTCTGCCTACCATCCCCAGACCAATGGAGCCGCTGAACGAGCTAATCAGGGCTTGGAACAATTTCTCCGTTGTTTCGTTACTGACCATCATGATAATTGGTCCGACTTGTTGCCTTGGGCAGAGTTCGCCAGGAACTGTGCGGTCAATTCTTCATCTGGGAGCTCTCCGTTTCTGATTAATTATGGGTTCCAGCCCTGTTTGCTTCCAGACTCATTTCAGACGCAACAGATTCCAGCTCTGGATGAGCATATCGAGCAACTCCGTTCCACATGGGCACAAGTTCAGAGGGCACTTGGTCAGTCATTTCAGCGTCATCAGCGCCATGCTAATCGCAGAAGGCTTCCAGCGGTTTCCTTTCAGGTTGGGGATAGAGTATGGCTTTCCTCCAGAAATCTCAAGCTGCAGGTTCCGTCTAATAAGTTGGCTCCTCGGTTTATTGGTCCATACAGAGTTATTCGCAAAATTAACCCTGTCTCCTATGCACTAGACCTACCTGCATCCATGCGTATCCATAATGTGTTCCATGTGTCCCTTCTTAAGCCTCTGGTTTGCAATCGCTATACTACCACACCTGTGGTGCCAGGACCTGTTGAGGTCGAGGGCCAGGAGGAGTACGAGGTTCAGAGCATTATTGATTCCCGTAGGCTTAGAGGAAGGGTACAGTACCTGGTACATTGGAAAGGGTATGGTCCTGAGGATCGATCATGGGTGGATAGTACGGACCTTCATGCACCTAGGTTAACTAGGGCCTTTCATGCCAATTACCCGCAGAAACCTAAACCCTATTCTAGGAGAGGGGGTCTTTGAAAGGGGGGTACTATCACGGTGCCCGTGATTGGCTGCAGTTACTTGTCTGTCACCAGTAGGGGGCTTCTATTGGCTGTCTGCAGATAGCCCGCCTCTTATTGACTATTTAAACCTGGATTGGGCACCCTTTGAGTGCCCTTTCGTGTTGTTTCTGAACTTCTTGCTATCACTATGCTAGTGATAGCTGGGCCTCTGTTCCAGTGTTCCTGAGTTCCTGATCTCATGTGTTCCTGAGTTCCTGATCTCTACTGTTCCAGTGTTTCCTGCATGCTGAAGTACTTCCAGTCCTGGTTCCGGCCTAGTCTCTGGTGTTGCAGTTCCTGCTGAACTTCTCTGCTGTTTTCTGACCTGACTGATCGTTGCTGGTTCCTGTCATCTCATCACCTGTCTTCAGTATCCTGGCGACCTTCTGCCTGGTCGCGTTGGTGACATTGCTACAATTCCGTGTTGGTCCCAGCGTGCGGACGCTGGTTTGCTCCCAAGCCTTGCGGCTATACAAACTCGCTTGTTACACCAGTGTGCGGTCACTGGTTTGCTCCAAAGCCTATCAGCTATACAAATCTGTGTTGGTCCCAGCGTGCGGACGCTGGTTTGCTCCTAAGCCTTGCGGCTATACAAACTCGCCTGTTACACCAGTGTGCGGTCACTGGTTTGCTCCAAAGCCTATCAGCTATACAAATCTGTGTTGGTCCCAGCGTGCGGACGCTGGTTTGCTCCTAAGCCTTGCGGCTATACAAACTCACTTGTTACACCAGTGTGCGGTCACTGGTTTGCTCCAAAGCCTTTCAGCTATACAAATCTGTGTTGGTCCCAGCGTGCGGACGCTGGTTTGCTCCTAGCCTTGCGGCTATACAAACTCACTTGTTACACCAGTGTGCGGTCACTGGTTTGCTCCAAAGCCTTTCAGCTATACAAATCTGTGTTGGTCCCAGCGTGCGGACGCTGGTTTGCTCCTAAGCCTTGCGGCTATACAACTCGCTTGTTACACCAGTGTGCGGTCACTGGTTTGCTCCAAAGCCTATCAGCTATACAAATCTGTGTTGGTCCCAGCGTGCGGACGCTGGTTTGCTCCTAAGCCTTGCGGCTATACTACTCGCTTGTTACTCCAGTGTGCGGTCACTGGTTTGCTCGCTAAGCCTAACGGCTATACTATTCAGTGTTGGTCCCAGCGTGCGGACGCTGGTTTGCTCCAAAGCCTTGCTGCTTAACGATTCTGCTATTTGCCAGTTCCATCTGACTGCTGCTATTATCTCTGGGCTGCCCTGCCCGGTATTGGTAAGGCCGGTAGAACCTTTTGCCACATTCCATCTGAGGTTGCCTTACCCGGTATTGGCAGGGCCGGTAGAGCCTACATTGTGTATCTATTGAGGCTGCCTTGCCCGGTAATTTGGTAAGGCCGGTAAACCGTTATGCTATTCCATCTGCAGGTTGCCTTACCCGGTATTGGCAAGGCCGGTAGAGCCTAAAGACTGTCCTGTCCGGTATATTGACAGGACCGGTAGAGTCTGCCTTCTGTCTGTGCTATTTTCTGCATATATATTTATGTATGTTATTGCCATCCTAAGTTATCATTTATTATTTCAATAAAATTGATTTTTTTTTTACCTAAAACTTGTGTCTGAGAGTCATAATAAACCGTGACAATGACTCAGGTCTTGATTTTTCCCTCCATGTGTGTTCAAAACCATGCAACTGCCAGGAGAAAATCGTTTATACTTTGGGTGAGGTCAGATGTCAGTTTTGCAAGATGTGAATTTTAGCAGCAGAGTTTTGGAGGGAAATGTTCTCTATTTAGCTGTCCTTCCCTTTGTGTTTGGAGCCTCTTTGGTAGGGTGACCACGTGTCCCTCATTGCCCAGGACAGTCCCTGATTCTGAATATGTGTCCCTTGTCTCCGGCAGCCCTCTTCAGGACATTACAAAGTCCTGGAATAAAGACTCCAGAGAACAGAGTTCTAGAAGGAGAACTTCCCTTCCCATTGTATACGGTATCAGAAAGTGATGCTTCTGTTCGGCTACAAGAAAATGGCCTCCAGACAGAACTATAAACACTGGAGAGAAAACTGAGCCTGCATCCTGATATTAAACAGGAACTGCATTGCAATTTTGTTGTAGTGTAAGGCTAGTCTGCGGCTTTGGGCATGATGTACATGTTCTTGTAGTCCATCACAGGCATCTCTTCCTGTCACAGCAGTCAAAGGGCAGTTCTCCCTCTAGTGTTTAGAACTCTGTTGTGCGCTGGAGAAAGAGCAGGCTGTGTACTGATGTCTTGTGATGTATAGTGACCTCTTCCACATGGCTGAACTACAGCTGAGAACAAGTACTCTACTGATCTCGTCTCTGCAGTGTCCCTGAATAGCAGATTGGAAATGCTGTCCTCATGGACCCTGCATCCCTAAGTAAATGTAAGAGAAAAGGGGATTTTTACACTTTCTGATAAATCCTTTTCTTAGTTGATTGAGGGTGCAGAGTATCCCACCCTTTGAAAACATACTTTTTCATTCTCATTGGCTGGGGTTCTGTCCCATAGCTTGACCTCTATGTCCTGGTGTTTTATCTTCACCTGCTTTGCTAACTGTATACTGAGCTAGTTCTACTAGGTGGAGGGGTATAGAAGGCAAGAAGTAGGAGGGATTTACACTTCGGAGTGCCCTATATTCCTAAATTGGGTAAGAAAAAAGGATTTATTGATAACTATTTTTTTTTTTTAAATCTCTTAATAAACTGTAACGTAATCTAGGCCTAAACCAGACACAATAAACCATTAGTTGGTGTTTGGTGCAGAAAGATTGATATGGCAACGCCCACACCTCAGCTCAGTGGATATCACATGACCAGTACTGCTGAGCTGCCTTCACAATAAGGAGTCTTAGCAAGTAACTTATCTATATGTGCCTCATGTAAAAATAATCTAAATATATATATCAAATATTTGGAATAGGTTGCTAAATAGAAATAATGTTTCTTCACCTGAAACACAAATGGACTAAAAATAAAAATATCATTTTCAAAAGTGCTAAATATACTAACCTAAGCACCTCACTACATGTTTCAAAGAGTAACCACTCTTCTGAAGAAAAACTGACATCATCTCCTCTTTCAATTATAAGAACTACAGTTAACCCTTGAATTCTGGACTCATAATTGGTTTGGGGTACCGTACACTTTATAAGCATTTACACAGACCAAGGTACACAGAACGGATCCAATAGTAGCGCTGCATTATTTAAAACATTGTATTTAAATGTCTGTGTTTATACAATCATTTTAATAAAGATATTTGTTTTTAAAATCAATTTGGAAGATTAGTATATTTGGTGCTTTTGAAAGGGATACTAATGTTTCAAAATAAAAGTAGCTCCAATTAATCTTCATAGTATTTGAGTCATAGAGAGTGTTATTTCAATACTGTCAGAGTTGTAGTTCAAGAGTAACTGAATGATAAAATATCCCCTCCTGCCCCTTTTACCTAGTGTAAGCCACCTCCCCTCAGATGTGGAATCTGGACTTAAAGGGGCAGTAAACTTTTTTTTATTAAAAGCTATATGTTATAGAGCTTCTCCTGCTGAGTAAAACAAGGGCACTCTCACCGCTGTCAGTTGTTTTATTCAAACTTTATTACAGTTGAAATAACCAGGAAGTGAATTTACTGTGTTTACGTCCTGATAGTTCTAACTGACAGGAAGTGACTCAGCAGTTTCTATCACATTCTATGGAAAACTGTAGGTCACTGATGTTCTTCTCCATTAGAATGTAACAGAAAAACTAACTGGAATTTGACCACTAGAAGACACAGCTAATGTAAAGAAGCACAGGTTTAAACAGTGATAACTCTGGAAATATGCATCTCTCAGTAGTGGGAGTACACTTATTTTACTCAACAGGAAACATCCTAAAATATATATTTTTTCATAAAAAAAGTTTACTGCTCCTTTAAGACCAGACAGCTCACAGAAAGGGACAATTTTCTTACTGTGAGAACAATGAAAATCCTGCCCCCCTTGACAGGTTTTTCCTTATGCTCACTGAAGATTGTCCCTCTCTGCGATCCATCTGGACAGTCTTGTTGTTCTGAGGTGAGCAGTGTTACATCAGTAAAAGGGGCGGGAGGGAGATATTTTATCATTCGATTACTCTTGAACTACAACTGACAGTACAGAAATAACACTCTCCATGGCCCAAATACTATGAAGATTAATTGAAGCTGCTTTTATTGTGAAACATTACTATTTCTTGAAAGTCATATTTGTACAATAAGGAGTCTGTATGTGGCTGTCTTTTCTACTTAGAACCCTATGTTAAAAAAGTGGAATAATTTTGAGGCAAACCAATTGCACCAGAGAGGGCTAATAAAAGTTGCAATTGACTTAAATGGGAGTTTTATACCAATTGAATGCTAAGGAGATCCCCAAAAGCATGACTTCACAATGCATTTGAGTCCACTCTAGCAGGTGAAAAATCAACTGAAATTTGGGGAACTGGAGTTTGTCTTCTATGGTTTAGTGGATTTGCACAGAGTTCCTTCACTTAACACCTAATAGTAATAACCCCCAAGTAACCTTGCTTTGGTCAGAAAATACTTATGGCTGCCATGATTTTTGTTCCTCTGTCCTTGTCCCTTTGTTCAAGATGTAACATCAGGTAAGCCTTGAGTGTCTCTCTCTGGACGTGGTATATTAACTTACAGTGCCTTACTGTTTGTATGGTCTGGAGCTGAGATTGGTTTAATTGCACATATATGATTCTGTTCTCACTCTCCAGATTGTATTTTGGGTCTTTTCAATGCTCACTGTATTGTGTAATTTGCTTTATGCACCATGTCAGTGTTTTTGTATCTGATTTTGTATCAATAAACTTCTTTTAAAACTCAAAAACAAAAAAAAAAGATGTAAAATCAGTCCTAAATGTCATGTCCATGGAGGTGCAGGGACCACAGGGCCGCAAACTCTGTTCACTGCAGGTAGTAGTTGCAACCCTTTAACCCTCTGAGTGCCAAAGGCATATACAAAACATATCCCTCTGTTACTCAAAGGGTTAATAACAGAGAAGTGTGGTCCGTAAAGAGTTAAAGGGATAGTAATACTTTGTTTTAACTTTATTATATTTTGTAGGCATTAAAAAAACATGAAAAATGATATGTCTTATCTCTCAAACCTTTATGGTTTAAGAGATATTCACAAGCAAAGTTTCCCCTCCCGCCCCTTTTACCTAGTGTAAGACATCTCTTCTCAGATGTGGAATGCAGTCATCTTCTTCCTATGAGAACAATGAAAGCCCTGCCCCCCTTGACACGTTTTTCAGGTTTTTCCCTTATCTTAAGTGAAGATTGTCCCTCTCTGCAGTCTACCTGGGCACCTCCCTTCTGATCTGGCTGAGCAGTGTTACATCAGTAAAAGGGGCGGGAGGGGGATACTTTGTCATTGAATTACTCTTGAACTACAACTCTGAGAGAATTGAAATAACACTCTCCAAGGTCCAAATACTATAATGATTAATTAGAGCTGTTTTTATTATGAAACATTACTATCCCTTTAAGTAAGCACATGCATTCTGGCTGCTTCAGTTTGAAAAAATACTGCCAGCGGCTGTCATGCCCATCTCAATGGACATGACATTCAGGAGTGATGATAGCCCTTGAACTATGGCACGAAGGCAAAATTCATTGTGGCCATTGTGACTTTATGGCCATAGCAAGGTAAGTGTGTGTGTGTGGGTATTATTAGGAGGAATTATTTCTTCTTTAATTATAAATCCATCAGTGTAAACAAGTCACAGGTTCTCGTGGAGCTCCGTTCATTTATTTTGGCCCGGATGCAATAAGTAAGGAAAGCTTGTTTTGACATGTGAATGTGCTATATTGCTCTGTACTGTTGTATTTGGCAACATGCAGAATCTACAGTCACTGCAAATCACTGGGTCAGCCACGCAGCCGGACGTGGCGCTTCACTTGTTCTGATCTGGAGAGTAAAGCTGGATTTTCATCTGATGACATATATATTTTATACACGTGTCCCTGATGTTCAAGGTTGCCCTTGGTATACCCATTTTTATTGCTTGATTTTTTGCCTTGAAACTCTACAGGATTTACCCAGATGGAGCCAGAGAGATATGTGAAATAATAAACTGATTTGACTCTAATAGAGGGAAATGAATAACAATATATTGGATTGCATCCTAGAGTAAATGGTGCAATACAATTCTGTAAAATGTAATGTACACTACAGTTCTGATTCTAGAACAATCAGGTAATACTGTTCTGTGATTCTACAGCAGGCAGACAATACCCTGCTAATGATTCGAGGAATAGTACAATGCTCTCCAGGCTTTCAACAGGCCTAGGGCTTGAGCCAATCTAATGCAGTATTAGTGCACTGTGCAGCTCAGTTAAACTGGGAACAGGCAACCTTTGGTACTCCAGCTATTGGAGACTGTAACTCCCATCATCAAAACCAGACAGCATTCATCAAAATAATTTATGGCTCAGAAATCTGTGAACCCAGTAAGCACCAAAAGTTTGTTATCAAACAGTACAGTCAGATTCAATGGTACAATGGCTTACACACTAACTAACCAGATTGGTCTCCGGTGCGCTTCATCTTGTCCAAGAATTTGTTCACCTGCTGGATCAAAACACCTTAAAGGGGATGTATCACCTTATAACATTTTTTTACCATAGCTTTTTTTCATAACGTAGTAATAGGAAAGCTATATTTTTTTTAATAAAAGTACT